>PVKM010048142.1:0-11273 GCA_004027735.1 Carollia perspicillata
TTTTTTTTTGTTTCCCAAAATGAAGGAAGTCCTCAAAGGGAAACGTTTTGCCAAATGGGGAAGAGGTGAAACAAAAAGCTGCAGAAACACTGCAAGGTATCAAAATCGACCAGTTCAAAGCCTGTTTTGAGTGGTGGGAAAAAGTCTCGATAGGTGGACTACACCAAATGGAGAGTACTTTGAAAGAAACTGAAGTTTAAAGATGTAAGATTAAATACACAATTTTTTATATAAATAAATTCCAGTGTACTATGTGTATCCTCGTGCTTTCTACACAAAAAAAGCTAAGAAGTTTTTGCCCTGCAAAAAAAAAATCAAGTTTTGCTCCCTTGGGGGACAAATTGGACTCACTGAAAATTTATATTGAGTCAATGCAAGACTAGATCCATAGAATGATGTGAAACGAAAAAGGCATACAGTCCTTCCCCTCCCCCACTTCCTCTTTCATCCCCCAGTTTTGAAATGACTCAGGCTACACACAGGAAAAATGGAGAACTTTCTCATGCTCTGAGTGTTCCCTGCCTCCAGAGGGGCGATAAATACATTCCTGGGAAGTTTAGGAAGAGCTATTTCTTATTCTTTAAGCTTGTTACGAATTAATCCACATTCAAGGCCTGCCCAGTGGAGTTTAAAGCACCTGATTCACACCTAAGTTCCCTATAAAGAGCAAGTCAACCCGAATCCCAATAAAAACTGGCCTCGTTGAACTGTTCTGACAATGGCCTTTTGTGACGGCAGCATGACAGAGCTTTCTTTGATGGCTGCTCATAATGAACTGCTGTGTAGGCATTCTGTAATTATAAGAAGCATAATAATATCTCACATTTATATGGCTTGCTTTCATCTCAGTGGATCCCAAGGCATTTTACAGATGATACAATTAATACTAAAATAGATAGATACTGTAATGAAAGTGTTCTTCTTTTTTAAATGTGTATGCTATGTAATGTAGGACAGAAGTCTATATGACCATGTAAAAACGGGAGCCATCTAGTTAGCACTTGGATACAGTTGAACTTTCTCATAGTCAGTCTAGTATTGCATTAGAGATATCCGACTTGCTTTTGACAGACTACACTTCCATCTCTTTCTGTCTGGTGGTGGCCACATCCGGCAGCGGTAAATTCATTCATTTGCTGGTTCATTCATTCATGTGTTCATTCACCAAACATTTATGGCAGGGCTGTTTTTGTCAGGTACCGACGACTATGGAAGGCGCTGGCTTTCCTTGGCAAGGGCACAGGCAGCGAGTCAGGGATGATCTCAAGGCCAAGAAGCCGCAGGGCACGGAATATGTGAGAAAAGTTTTCTTCCTGGCACTCACTTTTGGGTGTGACAGTAACTTTAAACACATATTCGCACATGCCTGACGCTTCAAGCTCTTCTATCTCCATTAAATTAAACCAAAGTCAACCTGCTTGACATCCAGAAAATCCTGCAGCCCCCAAACAAAAACACGTATTTGCTCAGAGTCACAACAATCAGGCTGGCTGTTGTTTTTCCTCTGAAAGTCTTCTGTTGCACCTACAGAAGGGGTGGCCTAAATCGCCCTCATCAAGCTCCAGCCTGGTCTTTCCAGTGATGTGTACTAGCTTGTTTTGTTCACACTGACTGGTCTTACTCAGCCGCCCCTGGGCATGTCCATGAGTTCCGGGCATGTCCTCCAAGGAGATGGGTGTTCGTTCTGCAGGCACGTTATGCCTATGACTATGGCAACGGGTAGCTGCCTCTGTAGCAGGGCAGGGTGCTGGGAGACTTCTTGCAGCAGGTATCCCACCACCAACCTGCCTGATGTCCACCAGGAAGACTGAGTTTGGAAAGGCCCTCAGCCTCTTACCTCCTGATGTCTTGGTGAGGGTCAGAGAAGACCAATGAGTGGACGGAGGACAGTAAGTGAGTGAAGGCAAATGCTGCTAGGGGAATTAATTCTGCAGTCTCACAGGTCCCTGGGTAATTCCCGCTGGTAGAGACAGTGTACAGGGTGCCCAGGAGCTTGCTTGCCTATGTGGTCACCACAGAGGATGTTCAGGCTGCTGCAGGATGCATGGGCCGTGAGTTCTTTCTTCACCTACTTCTCCAGGGTGCACGAGAAGCAGGGAGACAGTCCCATTTCCCATTTCCTTGACAAACATTTTGCCCTGGTAGAAGCACAGCTCTAATATCCTAATCTTAATGACTTTTTTTTTTTGAGATGTTGGGAATGTCGCCTCACTGAGACTCAGACTAACAACTCCAAAACAAGATAACCTATTACCTCTCTCACACAAATCCCAGGAACTCTGAGAGCTGAGCCACCTTCATGGACATGTGACATGAGCAGTCACACAGACTCCGGTACTCAAAAGGGCTTCCCACTTGGTTTAATGTTCTGTTGTCCCCGTTTTGAAATTCTTAATAATTTGGGAAGAAGGGGCCTCACGTTTTCATTTTGCATTGTACCCTGCAAATTCTGTTGCCAGTCGTACCTGAGAACATACATCTTGGCTATCCCTTCCTCTAGGAAGCTTTTCCAAGCCCCCAGGAGGGGCTTCTTTAGAAATTGACTCTTCTGGGCTCTTTAGAAACCTGAACTGCCCCTCTCATGAGAGGTCTCAGGCCGTAAGCCAGTCCTTTGAGGGAAGAGATTGTGACGTGGCCTTGTATCCCCCATGCCTAGTAAGTGCTTGGCACTATGCATGTCGTAGATGTTCAGTAAACACTTCAGGAATGGATTTCAACATTTTGAATGCACAATATATTTCTGCTAAATGCTAATGTAATTATTAAATATATTTGTAAATTTAAAAATACTTATTAAACCTTTATTAGAGGCTAGGTTCTGGGTATTTACATAGCAGAGAGCAAAACAAACAAGGTCCCTTCTATGGAACTTTCACTCAAAGTGTGGAGACAGACTGTTCATAAGTAATCTAAAAATATATATAATTACAAATTGTATTGATTCTCTAAAGTTAAAAAACAGGGTAGAGGGGAAAAGAGCATGGTACAGCACTGAGCTCCTCTCCGCGGAGTTTGAAGCCGAGACCTGAGGGAGTGGGTGTTCCAGGAAGATGAACAATCCGTGGTTAGATCCTGAGGGTGAAGAGATTCAGGAATTGAAAGAAGGCCAACGCAGAGGGAGCTTACAGAGCCAAGGGCGTGCTGATGAGAAACGAGGTTGACGAGATAGGCAAGACCCAGATCCTGCAGATTCTTGTAGGAATTTGGATTTTATTCAAAATGCCATGGGGAGCCTTTGAAGAGTTCTGAACATTTGAGCACATCACCCAGTTTATCTTTTCAACATGATTTCTTTAGCTGCGCAGGAGGAAATGACTTGGATGCGGAATGAAAATAATGGCGATGCTATAGGAAGAGCCCTGAGGGTGCTATCACAGTAACACCGGGCAGGATGACAGCAGCTTAGTCCAGGGGGCATCGGAGGTAAGAAGAGGGAAGATTTGTGAGACATTTCGGAGCTGTAACTTGGCTATTGATTAATATGGGGAATGAGGGGGAGTGAGGTACTCTGGATGAGACCTAGGTTTCGGGCTTTGGGAACTAACTGGATGGAGAGAGGGGGGCTGTTTATTCAGATGGTAAACACTGAGAACGCAGCACATCTGAGGTTGCAGCGGAGGGTACGAGTCAAGAGTTGAGTAGTTGGCGGACAGGATGGTATCATAGTTAAAAGGGTGCTGGGAGCTGTTTTCAGGCACAAGAGGCATAAACTGGGTACTGCGGGCACTCGGCGTGTACAGTGCTGTTCCTCCCAGAGCCAGGATGAGTCTGGAAGCCTAAAGAGGGAAGCGGGAATGATGCCCCTCACTATTGCATGTAATGACCTCTTTCAACCACTCGCTCCCGATCTGGGGACCTAAGCTCATCTTCTCAAAGAAGGAACGCACCCTAGAAGGTTCCATTGCATTGAAAGTGGGTACTGCCTCCTGTCCTGCTGTTTGCTGCAGGACCACAGTAGTGCATGGTGGTCTGTGGGCAGCCAGTCAGGAAGGAGAGCACCGGTTCTCCCTGCTGCTCTGCAGGGAGGAGGGTGTGAGGAGGTGGTGTTTGCAGAGTCCACCAGGGAGCCTGGCTTCAGAGAAGGCTGAGAGCTGAAGGGCAAGTCCAGCAATTGAATCGAAGACACTGCGAGGTTCTCTGGACTTGAGGGGACATGTTGAACGGTTTGGATGAAGGGGAGGAGTGGAGTTTTGGTTCCGAATGGGAATGAGTATGGGGATGACAGTTGAGCTGATACGGACCACAGGGATGCCATTCTTGGCCTTACAGCAGTGACAAAATTAAACAGGAATGAGAAGAATGATATCCTTAAGGAGATAGATGAGCAGTCACTGGTAATGCTGTGGCCACAAACAGGTCGCGGGGTGGTATGGAGATTCCAGAACCTCTGCTCCCTCGGGCGGTGATAGAGTTGGGATGAAGGGCTAACCTTCCAGCACTGGGGCTGGTCTCAAAGTGTGGGCTGGTCTCCAGCCTCTGTGAACTTACCCAGGGGAATTTTGACCTATCTGGATTTATATTTCTAAAGCAGGAAGACATGGGGGGAATGATAGGTATTCTGGGATTAGCTGAGCCCAACACATGAGGTTTTATTCATATCACTTGATAACCTTTGTTCCAGTCTCCCACATAAACTAGGAACTCATGACAATGCTTTGGATGGGAGCTGTGGCTCCACCCTGGGTGGACACCGAGGCTGTCTATCTTGTGTTTTTATAAATTGTTGCTGGCAGAGAAGCAATCCTACTATTCATCTTTTTAAACAACCTTTCTGAATGAAAGACTGTGTGGTGAATAATATACATTACCATGTTACAAAGCAATGACTTCTATTTAATACTTGAGGTTGGAGAGAGGATGGAACCTATTTTAATATTTGCTTCCAAGTAGATGAAAACGGTCCCTCTGTTCCTCTTATTTTCTCTTTCTTTCTTGTGTTCTCCCCAATGGTCAAGATGTCCTTTGATGAGAGTTGATGGCTCAGATGAGAGAGTCAATTGTGCATCCTTTATGTTCTATCTTGACTATATAATCTAATCTCCTGGGCCCATGCATTTGGAAATATGGAAACTGTGAATTCCCTTATGGTTCTTATGAGAACATAAAGGTGGGGAGGAAGAGACTAAAGATCCAAAGAGGACCCACTTATGTTTAGGAAAATGCCAGTGGAGTCGTTTCCATTTATATTTGGCATATCTATTTCATGCTAAGCACTGGAACATAGCGATAAGCCATATGAGCCTGTCCTCCAGGAGCCTGCAGTATAGTGGGGTGAACAGAGTCACTGCGCATTATGACAGTTACTTGCAGTGGGATGTACTCATGGCTATGACAGCACAAGGTAGGGACACTGGGCCCAGTCGTTGGGGTCCGAGACATATATAAATTTTAAATGTTGAGTAGACGTTAACCAAGTAAGGTTGGAAAAAAGAACTTCCCAGGAGGAGGAACAATGTGTGGGAAGGCCTGAGGAAGACAACCGGAATGGGTGACTTGGGGGCAGGATGAGTCCTAGGTGGCTGGACTGGGAGCAGCATGAAGATGCTGGAGAGAAAAGAGGTTCAAGGGGGAAAACCAGATCCTGCAGACCTAAGAGGGGTGGATGAGACGTGACTTTCTGGAGGGAACTGGGACGCCACTGAAGCATCTGATACGGTCAGATAATAAGTGGAGGGATTAAGGAAGAGATTGGAGCCAGAGACAGACAGATCCCTGAGAGGCTGTTCCAGCTCTCTAGTACCTGGTCTTCCCAATTTTTGTCTCACCACTGTCTAAATAATAGAAATAATATATGCCAGTATACATATGTAATCCTCATCTAAGATTATATTTATATAGAGAGAAACAGCAAGGTGAGAGAGAAACATCACTTAGTTGCCTCTTGTATGTGCCCTGACCAGGGATGAACCTGCAATCTAGGAATGTGCCTTGACTGGGAATAGAACCCGTGACCTTCTGGTTTACAGGACAATGTTCCAACCAACTGAGCCACACCAGCCAGGTCTGCTAGTGTATAAAATAGATGGTATTACATATATTCCAAACAAATATATGTCTATATATTTAAACATATGTTACATACATTTTGAACATATGTGTACGCCAATATAAAAATACTGTTTTAAAAGATGAGATGAAGTATATAAAAATGGAAGTTCTAATCGTTTTCTCCCCCTCTGAAGTGGAGTCTCCAGTTCCCCACTCTGGAGGCCACTGGCTGAGGCCTGTTGGAGCCCGAGAGATTCGGACCCTTGTCAAGCTACGGCTCAACGGCTGCTGCGAGGCGCAGTCCGACCACCGGGGAGAGCATTCGAATTCTGCGCACAGCAGTCTAATGCAAAGGTTGCCATTCCTTGGGACAAGTCAACTCTTAGGCTACATTTTGAAAGATGATAACAGCACCATCTCTTACCAAAGCAAGGGTAATTTTCACACAATTTTAATGTTTCTTCCTTTTTAAGAACAGCATCTATATGTTACTGACTAAAGGCACTTTGGTGGAGAACCACAGGGGAATTTCTCATTGGCTGAGTCCAGTTTCTAACATCTCTGACTACTTTTGACTTAATGGTCTGCTTGATTACTGGGGGGAGGAAGCTCGTGTTCATCTAACTCAAATCTTTCGATTATAATGGTGGTGGAGCATGGGGCTTTTACCGTCTGTGCCAGCCTGTGACTCAGATGGCTCTGTGAAGGATCTAGCAATATCAAAGGGATGGGTGGGCAAAGAAACCTTGTTAATACGCAGACACTGAACTGTGAGGGTTCCCGAGAAAGCAGTTCTCAGAGCAGAAGGTCTCCAACAAGTCAGCAAATGCACATAAAAGTCCTCACACTGGCACCGGGTGAGCAGAGCTGCTCTCTCCCTGGACTTGACCTTCTCCTTCTTTGTTGGGGTGACCTCCTTCTGCTCCACCAAGTGGCCTCACCATAGTAGATACCAGGAGTTAAGTTAGCTCCTCAAACCGGTATCCTGGGCAGATCCGGGTGAAGAAAGTTCATTGTGACATTTGCTCCTATGGGGACACCACTTAGCATGTGGTTCTTGCCTGGCCAGATCGCCAATTGCACAGACGCATTTTTATAAGTTAGTGTGACTTAGGCGTCTGTGAAGGCACACTTCTGTATCTAAATATTTATCGGGCCGTAGGGGGGTGGGGTGAAGAGTAGAGGGAAAGGAGCATTGAATGTTTCAGGATTTGTACTTTTTAAAAAATCATTCTTCCTGGTTGTATTATAAATCAGCAATTTGCACGTCTTAGTTTTTACAGATACAGATTTTTACAGAGACACTTGGGACCGTCTCCACATGCGCTGTGCACCCGCTGGAAACTGTAGGAAGGCACAGATGGTCTCGTGTGAGGTGTCATCCTCTGCAGAGACCAAGAGGAGATTAAGCTGCACAAAAACTCAGCAAACAAAGCCAAAGAAAGGAAACAATGAGAAGGTTCTAAAACCGAGTCATAAAATAATAATTTCTCTTGAAAATAAAACAGTGTTTTCTCTAAATGAACACTGCATTTCTTTTGTCTCCTTCCCTCTGACATAATGCTGTTCTATTTACTCTAAGAAAAATAAATTTTAAAAGTGCTTCTTCCCAGATCATTTACTTATTTATTCCATGTGTCTCCCCGTGCTAGGTTGGGGGCGCCTTGGCCTGCCCATCGGGACTTCAGTCCCTGTCTGCCTCCCCGGGTTGCTGCAGAATGAGCAGCGAGGGGCTTTGGCCCCTATGATCGCAAGCATGGCAGAGACACCGGCAGACCTGGCTGTGCTGCAGATCCCTTAGGGAAATTTGCTCATCTCATGATCTTGACCCCTTGCCAGGCAGCCCCCAGCCAGCTCCCTCCTCCAAGCTCTACACCTTGCTAGCCGAGGCTAGTGTTACACTCAGTTTCGGCCATCCCTTGTGCTAAAAAATAGAAATACACTCTCAGAAGAGGCATATTATAGACATAGGAGAAAACATCACCTAGCACATGCCCATCTCCCTTTTCCTAGTCAGCTGAGATCATTTGTTCTTCTTCTACCAGGTATTTCACCTCCTTGTGTTTTAGCAGATTAATTGTCAGCTTGCGTATGGCAATGTTTTTCTTAAAACTCTTTAGGTTTCTAAAAATCATTTGCATGTTTAAAGGGGCAGGGGGAGAAACTAAGCTTACCAATCCAAAGACTGAGATTTAAAAAAAAAACAATGTTCAGAGGTACTACACTAAAATATTCCCCCAAATATTTTAAAGCACTTGAACAAACAAAATTAGTTCCTCAGTCTCTCTGATGGAGCCCTATTCGTGTTATGGATGGAGCTTGGATGGTGATTTCATCATAGTTATACCGAATCTACGGGAGAGTGCTCCGCGAGAAAAAAATGATGATGTTTGTTGCCCCACATGCAATGGTTCTCTCGGCATGGCTGCGGCCTTAGGTGGTGTCAGCTCAGCACGGTGGCCAGTCCTTCACCTGGAGGCCATGTAGATTCGCAGTGTTGCCACCAAAGCTCATCCCAAGCGGAATGTAAGCTAACGAGTAGTGAATAGCAAGGGCATCTTGGGTGTGGTTGGTTATTTGTGCACCAACGTAGATACAAATTCTACAGTATGTCTTTCAGATCATGTTACTCATGAAAGATGGCAAATTTGTCTGGCACACTGACGTCACCTGGAAAATTCGGAACTCAAACTAGACTGCTTTCAATGACGATGACCAGCCCTGGGTCTTTAGCCATCCAGACAGGCTTGGTCCCCTGACCATGGGGGGAGAGAGCAGTGTCTCAGGGCACACTGTTGGGAAGCATTTGTATCTACAGCCCAGATGTTACCAAGTGCCCCCTGAGGGCAATTGCTTACACCCAGCCACTACTTCCCACACTCAGCGCTCTTTCCCCGCCCAACTTCCACCTTCTGCGCCGTTCCTCCATTGGCTTCATCCTTCTTCCTCTCCCCGTGGCCATTAATTATGCCCAGCTCTGAGAAGCTCTTGGAGTCACAAAGACTTTCCTACCTTTGAAGGCTGGAACATGCACACAGATGATGACCACAGATGATGACGTGCTTGGAAGGCGGCCAGAGGCAACACTTGCTGTCTGTCCAAGGGGCAGGACGCATTTTTATTAGGAGTCTCTGCAGTAACATCCTCCTCTGAGGTCACACGCAAGTCGAAGCCCATTGCAGTCAGTGTCACTTTGCACAGCATTTTTGGGTAGTGAGAGTTCCCAGTCTTGCCGTCCCGGGTCCGCCGATACTGCCAGGACAAGCGCATCCTATAAAACTGAGGACAGTCTTGGAATTTTCTCTATTGTATGTCGGAGTGTATACAGGTGTGTGCATGGTTCACAAATTTTGCACCCATCCACCAAAGGCAAAAATTCTAAAAATGGGCCCTTGTCCTTTCCAACTTCAAAAAATAGATTTTCAACTGAGATGAAATTTCATCTGAGAAATCCCTGATTTTTTAAAGAAGGGAGCGTGTTTGACTCAGCCCCATATCTGCACTATTGACGTGTGCATGGTTGGGGTCGAATGTGAGGCTGAAAGATAATGTTATCATCACCAACATCATTCTTAGTAAGGCGGCAGCACAGACTCATGTACCTGCGTGATGTTTCTGTATATTGAACAATATAAAAGTTCAAAAATAATGATGAAGGAACATTTAAAAAATGGACTTCTAATATCCCTAAAATTTGGGGAGCATTTCTGTTACATTTGTGTATATTTAGCAATAAAACAGCATTTGGCATTTCTCAAACTCAAAAGTTAGATGCACCTATTTTAAAGAAAATACAGTTCTCAAGAATCCCAAAGACTACATGAGCCTTGCTTGCTAAATGCTGACTTGAGAAACTAGTCTATTTCATAAAAATACCTCTTAGTAGAAATTGTTGCTGGAAAAATGATGCAATTTTTTCCCTTTATATTACGAAACTTTCAAATGCACATGAAAATACAGGGGTAGAGGTGGTATGAGCAGCCCACATGTGCGATTATTACCCACCTTCTGCAGTCACCAGTTCACGACCAATTTTATTTCTGTCCCTCATTTATTCCCCATGTATTATTTTTAAGCCAATCCCAGACACCATTTCATGTGTAAATACTTCAACTTGTGTTTCTGAAAGGTATGGGCTATGTCTTAACAAAAACTAAATCACCCTGCCATGATTGCATTTAATTTCTCAGTGTAATTAAATATCTAGCCTGTGTTCCAATTTTCCAGCATGCTGCATAAATGTTTTATTCTAATTGGTGTATGCAAATCGGGATCCAACTTTTATATGTCTAACTAGTGAGTGTTTAATATTGTAGCCAATTTTTTAAAAATTAATTTGTGCATTACTCCCTAACCCCTGGGCCCATAACATCAGGGGACCAGGGTTTGAGAAACACTAGTTTCGAGGTTAAGTGTGGGCTCAGGGAATGAACAGATCTGGGTTTGCGTCCGGGCTCCTGACTCCGACTCCGACGTTCACTAGCTGGGTGATTTGTGGGCAACTGGCAAGTGGCCCGCCTCCTTTGTAAAATGTGGTGAAGAGAGTAGTTAACTCTCATGGAGAGCCACCAGCTAAAACAGAGGATGGCAGTTAAAGTCGAAATTTAATGGCCCTGTGTTTTTACTGGCTATATCTTACACCCCTAATTCCACGGTAACTACGAGGATTCCGTGGGATAAAACATTGAAGGGGCTTAAGGCAGGCCCTGCCACGCGGTAACTGCGTGATAGAAACAGCCGTTCAGTGCAGTCCAGCCTTCGAAAAGACAGGAATGGCAGGCTCTCCTGTTCCACTCCCCTCTGCTCTCTGCTTTGTTTACCATTCCCCAAGGGGGAGATAACAATCTTCAACAAGCCATAAGTTGGAGCTACAGCTAGTAGTTAACTCCTGCAGATTTCCAGGTCTGGCTGAAGAATTGTGGAGTGTTTGAGCAACCTGCGGGTGCTTCTGATAACAAAGATATTTCTGCTTCTTACAAATGGAGAGCTCTGGCAGTCGAGGCCCCTGCTCCCACCTGGCACCCAGCAGGGGAGCTGAGTAGCAGCTGCTCCCTTTCATGGGGCACACACTTGCCGGTTTGCCATCTGGCCCATTCACAAACTCCTGTCACCTGCCTGGACCCTGAGGGTATTGTGTTCGCAACTCCTCGTCTCCCCTCCAGCCCGGTTCTTGTGTTGGCTCTTTGGCCCCAGTAAACGTTAAGCCTGAAGTGGAGCAAGAGAGTCGAGAAAAGGGTTAATGAGGCAGAAAGCAAACTGGATGATCCAAAGACATCTTTGTTACC
>PVKM010048143.1:0-11274 GCA_004027735.1 Carollia perspicillata
GGGAGGGGGAGTGTGGTCTTAATCTTATTGGGTATTATACCCAATAGAAATGGTGTGAATCCTCCTCTTTTTTGAATACGTTTTTGAACTATTCCAAAAGGGGAGAGTCCAAAATGACTAAATGCTTGAGGTGGGAAGAGGGGTGGGAAAGAGAGGGAGGCAGAGGGATATAATTCTAGGGGTTGGTGACCTCAAATATGGGGAGAGGCGAAAGTAGGTTCACAGTTGTTCGTATGGAAAACAATATGATAATTTATAAATAATACAAGAATACACTCTGTGTTTCATGTATTCACACCTGTAAACCTACTCGAGCCCCACCCTGTCTGACCTGATCTTGACAGACAACATAATGGGACATGGATTATGTGACTGCGTGGTGATCGATTTAAACAGGTGTAGAGGAGGCAAACCAGGCAGTGACAAAAACTGCGGGAGGCGTTGGCAGAGGAAGGAGTGGATGTAGTCAATAGGTTGGAAGCTAAGCATCGCCACCTGGTAATAAACGGAATGAAAAGTGTGGAGACAGGATCTCCTGTTACAGTGCTTTCCAAATATCTGAGCAGATGAACTATGTCAGCACTTTTATTACTTCAGGAATGCTCCAAAGTCTTCTTTTTTATTTAGATTTTGATTCTCATTGAGATCCCCTTTGGGCCATCCTTTTGGAAATGACCTGGTGTCTTAAGTCAGTATTATTGTCCTAAACATTTGGGTGTTTTTGTGCTGAGAGAAAGAGAGATGTGACTGAGTGCAAGTCAGCTGGGACTCCAGCCTGGGGACTCTGAGCCTTGTCGGGGTCCATGTTGTCCTGGCCGAGTCACCGAAAACCATAACCGAATGCGGTTCTGGCTACCTGCCTCTTCGAAAGCCAGTACTCGAGAAGCAGGTGCTGATGCAAAGGAAAGTGGTTTATTTGCAGATGCCAGCCATCTGGAAGATGGGGGACTCAGGTCTCAAAGCCCTCAGTGGAGGCAGAGGTCTTTATAAATAGGGAGAGGGCAACAGAACAAAGAGATCAAGGGAGGGCGTTGCAAAGTCCTCTAGGGCGGGTGAGCACAGTCCGTTCAGGTAAGGCAAGTGGTGGTCCGGGTGCATCACCTTGCTCTGGCCACCCTGGAGTCGCACGATCCTGGCTTCGTGTCACCCTGTCTCCACAGTCGAAGGCCAGCAAATCTGCTGGAGTCTGCTGGAGATGCCTGAAAGTTAGAGTCTGTATCTTTTGAAGTTAGTTCCCAGGATTCTTATACAAATATGCTGCTCATCTATCAGCTACATATTAATCAGAGTCAGCACTTTCAGAAACCAAATCAAAAGAATGGTGGGGTGGGTTACAATTTCTAACCGTTGCAGTTCTCATTGTTAGAGAGAGAGAGAGAGAGAGAGAGAGAGAGAAGGACCTACTATCTTATTTCTATATTGTTGTTGTTGCAAAGGGAGAAAATATCTAAATATTTTACATTTAAATATTTTGTGTATTCTACCAGAGGTTGGCAAACATTTCATGTTAGGAGCCCATTATAAATACTTTAGACTTTGCAGGCCACAATTTCTCTTTTGCAGCTGCTCAGGTCTACTATTGTGGCACAAAAGCAACCATAGGCAGTACGTAAATGGATGGGCATGGCTGTGTTCCGATAAAACTTTATTTATAAAAAAAAGGCTGTGGGCCAGATTTGCCCTATGAGCCACAGTTGGCCAATCCTTGAATTAGATTTCCATCCTTAAAGTCTCTCTGTTAAACTCTCTGTTAAAGATTCCTTTTATATGCAATTACTTGCTGTTGAGTTGATGTGATTTATTTTCATTCACATTCTATGTGGTTTTACACCCAAATCTAATACATTTAAGCAGAACTTTAAAAGCTTAAAACTTTTCATATTTTGTCTTGTTTCCTTTTTTCGAATTCTATTCTTCCGTGGACATTTAGATTGGATTCAGACAGTGTTAAAGCTTTTAATTGTCCACTTTCTTTACTCCAAGGGAAATAAAATTCATAGTTTCTTGTGTCATTTTTATGCCACAGCAGTTATATCATCACTAGTTTTCCATTGCAAATGTAATAAAAAAAGTGGAAATTAATTTTCTATCACTTAAATCAAAGTGTCCCAATGCCTCGCCATGGTGCTAAAGTAAAACTGTAAAGTTAATGGGATATTATAATCTGCAACATGCTCTTTTGTCGAAGAAAGAAAATCAGCTCATTCTCCACGGTTTGAAAGGTTTATAGCAACAGGACTACGTCATCAGCAATTAACAGTGAAAACACCGGATAAAAATGGATTGGTCCCATCCTCTCACCGACGAGCAGAAATTCCTCTCAAAATCCTCCAAGGTTCTTTCTGTTTCGTTTTAATGCTCAAGTAAACAAACTCCCCTGCTTCTAAATCTTGCATTGGAAAAAAACATTAGCAGTATTAAAGAAGAGCAACGTTTATTGTTTGCCTGTACGGGAGCGATTAAAATCTTGACAGCACGCTGAAGTCCCTGAGCTTCGCGACAGCTGCCGCGGCAATTGAGCAGAGCCACAGACCCAGAGCGGTGGTTACTGGTGAACTGTTCTGCTGGCCCACGGGCTCTGCCTCCACTTCCCAGGAGCATCTGTTGCTGAATTTTAAAGCTTTTTCTGCAAACTTGGACAAAGGCAAAGATTCCATGCCACATGCCTTCGTTTTTTCAGAAGCAAGACTCTAATCACTTGTTTCTGGAAATTGATGTTGCATAGGGCCCCCAATTTGTCAGTATCCCACACATTCTCACTTCTTCTACAATCTACGTTCAGGAAATGGAAATTATGCTGAGTTAGATTTTCCCTTTTTGGCAGAAGAGAGAATGAATGCTTCTGTCAAGCCTCACCAAATAGGACTTGTGGCATCTTTTACGCATTTTCAGTTTGTCCCAGTTTGTGTAAACAGCCCCAATCACACATCACTCACTGATGACAGCAGCTTCAACTCTGGCTGTACCAACGCCACCGAGATATCCATTGAAAAAGAGAAGCGTGAAAAACCCCGAGTGGAACGTCAATAAGGAATTCAGAGGGGAGTCTAGCTCTCAGGCTATCTCCTAGCTAAATGAATAGGGAAACTATTGCATCAGAAAGAAATCCAGAGGCAACCGAAGGAAATCTTGCTCGCTAATGTCTGAAAATAGCCCCGTCTGGAAAGGTATGCTTTTAGACTAAGAAAGCAGAAAAAACTAATTAGACAAGAAGCAACCGTGAACAAACATGTTAGCAGAATCAATAACTGGAACTGATCAGCTATTTCTTTAATTGTGCCAGCTGGGCATCTGTGATGTGGAGAGCAGAACATAATTATCAGTTTCCATTCCATAGCAAAGAGCTTTCCTTTTCTTTTCTTGTTTCTTTCTTTTACATAAATAGCTGGGCATACACCATTTAGTGATAATCATAATATTTTTTAAAAATTGAAAAATTAGTGGAACATGAGATATCTTGTGTGAGATGCTATTTTTATGAAAAATTAGGAGTTGAAGTAAGTATGCCAAGTGTGCTAATAAGAATGTGAGCTATCAAAGAAATGTAACTAATTTCTTAATTTGAAGGCCATTATGTGTTCCACGTGCAAAGCTGTATTTTTAAAAGTAGGGACAATTTGCTTTGCTATTTTAGCACAACTGCTGTAGCTTGTGGTCATTTGTAAGTGCCAGGACCAACCTGAGCCCAAAGCACTGTGCCTACCACAGCTCGAGGGACCATTCGACGCAGTTGTCTTGTACCATTAGGAGGAATTAAGACAGACTACGAGTTGTGTAAGTAGAAGGAATAGAGAAGAGGAAGGTTTTAGCAGTTAATTCAAAGACAAAAGCTAATCCTGGCCCAATTGATTTGTACACGTTCCCCTCCTTAGTGACAGCGAGACAAAGGTCTGTAAGCAGGTAATAGACTGGAAAGACCAGTGTCTGAAAGTCCATCTGTAGCTGTGTGTAATCGGAGAGTGCTTATCGTTTCTGACACATTGCTGTGGGACACTGGCCTCTCTCAGGCAGTTGTCACCTGGAAAAGTGACATGTTAAAGGACACCTGTGCATAGGGAGTAAAGGGCAAACCAGAAGATAATGGAATATTCTGATAAGAAGTGGCGATTTTCAGATGCATATTCAAAAGTGTACCTGAGATGTCTTTTTCTAGAAGGAAAACGCAGGCTCAATTTGTTTTGAAAGTATTCAAATGACCCATAATAATAAATGCTTTGGCACGTTTGCTTCTGGGGGTAGAGAACTCGTTAGTAAATAAATAAACAATAAATCATCAAGTGACAAAGGATCCTAAGGCTGTATTTCCTCTGGGTTTCACTGTTACACATAAAATTAGAAAGAGGACTGTTTTTCTCAGTGGGCAAAATTCACTACAGCTGGACAGACTGTAGCTAGGTTGAAGCTGTTGATACCTAGATTCTACTGGCCCTGGAGAACTGGTCCTTGTTTTTACTGTGATGTTTTGGCAGAAGAATCCCTGCACCATCTTCATGACCAACAATTCAGTTCAACTCAGTTGGATCTGGCTCAGTTCAGTTCCACCTGACAAATCTTTATTATGTACCTACTGGGCGCCAGTAACACAGCCCATCAGGCTGAGCTGTCAGTTCAACTACTTGCCACCCTACTCCCCTTTCTGCCCTTTCTCCCCTTGTCATCAGTCCTTGTAAGTATTTGGAGCAAGAGGACTTAGAAATTTATAGAGCTGCCTTGAAGGCTCTTGGATTACTATTAAATTTTTTCAGAATTTACTTCCAATAAATAAAGCATGCATTCATGTCTGTGGGGGAAAAAAGTCTAATCTGAGTATAAATAAAGCAAATACCTAAAAGATAATCTAAGTTGAATTCTAAGCAAATTCAACAAATTCAGTTCTTTGTATCTTTGCATGTGAAAGTATGCAATAAAAATAAAAGATACATACTCCCAGCTCCTGCCTGAACCCTGCCCAACCAACACCGCAGAAAACTATTAATAATCTCTCTCCTGACCTACAGCAGTGGTTTCCAGATGGCAGTCTGACAGGTCCTCAGAGGCCACCTTAGCATAGTCTCTTTGCTTTATGTTTTGGGTTTCCACATACCATTTCATTTTAGAGAAAGTTCCACTGCTCTAAGTGTGATGAAAATTCATGGTCTATGGTAAAATCAATCTATAAATTGTTCACTCAAGAATATGTCCTGAGATTGTATCCTAAATTTATATCCTGAGTCTGAGATTATATCAAGATTATATCCTGAGATTCTCCAAAGTTCTATTATTGAGACCTTCATAGTTCTCAAAGTTGTATTTGCAAATAGCTACTTCATGATTAATGTTCTCAGTTTTCTCATCTACACGGTGGTCATAATAATAATGATAGCACAGGCAGTGGTGGGAGTTAGATGTGATCATGTATTGAAAAATGAGACTGAAAAGCTCATTGAGAGGACAGCTGGCTGATGAGGAAGTCTCTCTCTAGCTAAGAGGCTCTTACATACTAGCCTTCAAATACATGTAATTCCAGTTCACGCTAAGGAGGAAAAAAGGTTATTGTAAATTCTGAAATTTGGTTTATCAACAGTTACTCAGAACTACAAATGCCCACTTGAAAATGGCCACAGCCCTTGAAATTAGAAGTCCCAGCACCACCAAAACACTGTGGCCTGAGATGTCTTTACCTTCCTAGAAGATATCTAAAATACTGTACCAGCAAATTGGCCTGGGGAAAACACATCTGCAAAAGACACTTCCATTTTTAGTAAATAAAACATTCACAAAGTCTATGTAACTGCAAGAACAGTAAGCATCAATGTGGGAGTCAGTGTGTAGGTATTTATTGAGTGCAGTGCTGGGTTTGTATCTTCCCAAGGAAATTGAGAGGGTAATATTTACAGCAGACCTAGGAAATCACAAGACGAGAATCCTCAGTGGTGACCCAGGGGAAAAGCTGAATGCTATAGGATTTCCCTGGGGAGTTAGCTCATAATAGTGGCTATGGTGAGCCAAGGACGCTTGACAGACAGCCGGAGACGTAAGCACTCCCCTTCGGGGTGTCCAACCTGCGGCCTGCAGGTCACACGTGGCACACGATGGCTATGAATGCAGCCCGACACAAGATCGTAAATTCACTTACAACAGTGTGAGATGTTTTTGTGATGAAGTGTCACGATGTATTTAATGTGTGGCCCGAGACAACTCTTCTTCCAGTGTGGCCCAGAGACGCCAAAAGGCTGTGCACACTTCGATGGCGAGGGTTGCTGACAGAAATGGCACAGAGACAGCATAGCTTCGTGGTTAATGGCTCGGGCTTTGGATCCAGGCTCCCTGAGTGTAAATCCCGATCCTGACTTTTTTCCTACTTTCTTGATCTTGGGCAAATTACTTAATCTGTCTGTGTCTCTGTATTCTCACCTGTGAAGTGGATTTTAAGAATAGTGCCTGCCCTAATAGGACTGCAGTGAAGATTAAATATTCTAATTTTTCGAGGGCTCAAAACAGTGCCTAGCCTCAAAGGAAGCATGGTGACATTGTTTGTTACATTAAATAGGATCTGAGGGTGTTTGGCGTGGCCCAAGGGAACCCGCTTTTGCAGAGTTCCATTCGAAGCACTCAGTAATGGAACGAGGGAGCTTTTCTGAGTCTCCAAAGCAGATGGCCTTGATTTCTCCTCCTGCTAAGATCGTGGGACTATTTCTAGACACATCTGAAAACAGTGAACTAGATAATGGTCTTGAAACGCATGTTGCCTGCTCAGTGGCTTATACAAGTTAAATCCGTGTGGATGGGACAGAAAGCAAACTCGGGTGAAATGCAGTGTTGTACAAGGCCCAGTTCCTTTCTGTGTGCCTGGCCCTATGTGGAATGAGCTACACACATTGGTCTTTGGTAATAATTGCTTCTTCTTCTGGCGAGATGAACTAGCTCTTCTTGACTCTCAGGGTGTCGCTGAACATGTTACCTGTTCTGATTAGGAACCTTATAAGAAGTTGTATTGGGGGGATTCTGTGATTCAAAACGTTCTGCTCCCTTGTACCACCTGTAATTTGGCATCAGTAGAATTAGACTAGCTCTCTTGTCTGCCTAAGTTGCTACCGCCCAAGTGCTGATTTAAAATAGCACCTAAAGAGAAAAAGAAGACAAAGCTGTCACGTGTGGGTGCGCACTGAGGCTCTGAGACGAGGCGACTTAAGCCACATAATTAATTGTCAGCTAAAACAGCAAAGTCTTCGAAGAGTTTCTTTCTAGCACCAGAATGAAGCCCATCCGAACAGAGAGAATTCAATTAGACTGCTTATAAATTAAACCTCTTCTGCTAGTGTGATTGTGCGTCCTTAACGGAAATGCTCTCCGACAGTAAGCGCTCCAGTGACACGGCCGCTGGATCTGCGGCGGAATTTATAATGCCATTCGCAAAGGTCACGCTCTCTGCCTGGCTTCTGCCTGGCTCCTACCTGGCTCGGAGAGCATGGAGCTGGCCCTGGCAGGCTGTTCCGAGTCAGAGCTGGTGCAGACTGATCTGGGCATCAGATGTTTGGCATGTTCGTTCTTTTTCAGGGGATTTACGAGGTTGGGCTTGAGAGAGGCCGCATTCACGGTGCATCTCAGTAGCACCGCTAAAATACTCCCAAGCTCCGAAATGTCTTCCCTCTGTTGTTCTGTCAGACCCGTCCTGTGAGAGTTGTTCTCTTGAGTTAGGTTAGGGAAGGGGCAAGTAACAAATATTTTAGGTTTTGAGGGCCATCTGGCCCTGGTTCCTGCTATTCAGTTCTGTTGTGGTGGCATGTGAAAGCAGTCATAGATGATGCGTAAGTGGCTGTGTCCCAATAAAACTTTATTTACAAAAAAGCAGCTAATCAGATTTGGCCTACTTTGTATACAAATGTATACTATCGGTATAACTCCTAAGGATTTTGAATAATAGAAGAAGAAAGAAGATTAGAGAAGGCTAGATTCCCATAAAAATTTAATTTTAAAATGAAGTAGAGGTAATCACTAGCAGATTGGCTAGTACAGAAAATCAGTGCAGTTATTAAAACAAATCAAAAAATTATCCTATTATCAGACAAGAAAGTACACTATCCACATAGTTTCCTACAGGAATGCTACAGCCGTCTAATCAGTTAATCAAAATGTTGCATAAAGAATAAAAGAAAATATAGAAAATGATACTGATAGCTAAAATCAGTAAATTGTAATTTGTATATAAATAATGGTATGAAAGTGGTTATAAAACATAATGAAAACATTAACATTCTTAAATTTTATATTTTCTTGAAATTTTTGAGGAAGGAGGAATAAAATGTGTCTGTTCATGTATAATGATATGTTTATTCTTATAAGACTTTGTTATACCTATAAAAATCTGTTTGGTAGGTTCAGGCAATAGAAGGATTATATTTTTCTGAATCTATGAGCCTCTATGAAAAGCATTAGAAGATGCTATCTCTCATTTGTTAGAAACACTTAATTTGGGGTTTTTTATTTTAAAAGTAACTAGCAGAAAAGTAGCATGTGTTCTTCTAAATCAGTGAATGCGTATAAATAAATAAAACTTAAGTGATATAACAAATGAGATTAAAAAGTGAAAATCAATAAAGGATGCATAAAAAATTAACAAAATAAGGGTAGGATAAATAGATGTGTTTCTTTTTTGTTTTGGTTTAGGTTTAAATAAATTGATGTATTTTTAAATAGAAAATAAATAATATATATTTGGTTATTAAAATTAATGTAAATAGGCTAAACTTTTCTATTTAAAAACAGAAAGTTCAGATTGGTTTAAGATACATACCTAAAATAAAGTGATTTATGAAATAAGATAGACAGGCAAAGACATGCAAGAATACAAAAAAATAAATAAATAAACTTGTCTGCAAAGATTTTCTTTTATCATTAAAAAATGTATGGGCCCAATTGGGTATCTAGCTAAAAGGGACTGGCTAGATAATTTTTGGCACACTCATATGGTAGAATCTTAAAAGTTAGTGTTGAAGATTCAGTGGTAACTTAGTAAAGGACCTTAGAAAGCAATGTTATACTGACACTAATATGAATGACATTTTTTAAATTTTATTTTTATTGAATTTATTGGGATGGCATTGGTTAATAACATTAAATAGGTTTCAGGCACATAGTTCTACGACACATCATCTGTATATTGTGTTGTGTGTTTACCACTGCAAGTCAAGTCCCCTTCCATCACCATTCACCACCCCTTCCGGTACCCTCTTCAGTATATGCCCTCCTCACATCTTGTACTTCAGGGAAAAGTGGCTTCAGTTAGTTAGTTCTCTGCTTCACAAGTTTCCTGCTGAGTGAAACCAGTCACAGGACTTTCTCTGGAGCTAATTAAAGGCCTCTGTGGAAGAGCAGAGGGCTGGGTATAAAAACTGGGAGGAGCTCTGGGGTGACTTGAAATGAATTTTATCCAAAGGTGATGTAGAAGTGTTCCTGTGGAGGGTGGAAAAACAAACCCAGTCAAACCCTCTTTTGGAAAGCAAAAATGCTAAAAGCAACTTGACAAACTAGGATGAGATGTCCAAAGAGGAGGTCTGGCCAAATCCTTGTCTTGGAAGAAGTTGACCTGGAATAGCTACACTGCTGATGAAAGCACTTCCCTGGTTATTCCACGTCCCTATGGACCCCTGAGACAAATCCTCAGTATTGAGAGTAATCTGTGAGGATCTTTCTTTGAGACCTTATAGAGACCTTGATACACATGGATGCACAATGTAATCCCATTGTTTATGTGCACAATTATATGGAAATCTATGCAATAAGATGTTGTATAGTTAACCCCAAGTACTGGAATTACTCTTCATTTTTATTTCTTTCTTTTTACATATCCATATTGTCTGATTTTTTTCCTATTATGACTATGAATCATTTATGCAATAGGAAAACGACAAAATGTACCTCAAAATTAAATTTAATTTAAAGGCAAATTACATCATGCTTTCTAAGAGATTTGGTAATGTGGATATACTTGTATAAGCTTTAAAATTGTTTATGTTCTTTGACCCAGTCACTCTACTTCTGGGACTCCACCCTAAGAAAATTATCTTTGACACAAAAACAGCATTTTGTACAAAGTTGTATAAAAAAACATTATTTATAATAGTTCAGAATTGGAAGCAGCCTTAATATTCACTAAACAAAGTTTGGAAATGGAATTTAATGGGATATTATGGAGTAAAAGAGCAAGAGATTATAGCAAGAGATTGGAATATCAGGGATAAATGCTTATGAAGGAGTAAAAAATAAACTAGGGTTTGTCGGGAACCTGGGCTGAGCAGAATCTGGCCTTTTGGCTGACGCAATCAGCTCAGGGGTTTACGCTCCTCAGAAACAACAAGACATTGCGATTGGTCTTCCTGTTGTTGCCACCTACGGCTTAGCCTCCCCGTTATTGCCAGTTACAGCTAGCCCAGCCCATGCCAAGAGCATGCGCAGAGCACCAGCACAGGCTATCAATCAGAGTATAGGACACGCACCCCAGCATGCGCGCAGTAACCTATCAAGAAGCACTCCTTTGTGCACCCCTCACCAATCAAGTAGCGACACACTTCCTCTTCCCCCCTCTATATAAGCTTTGCCCGAAAATAAAATTTTGCAGCTTGATCAGAACTTACTGTCTTGCTGTCATTCTTTGTGCCTCTTGTCCCCCTCACCCATTTGCTCCAGACAGGTGGTCAAGCCCCAGTTGACTGCTCTGCTGGCCAGAGCAAGGGTTAAGACTACTTTTATAATGAAAAATGATAAACTACATATTTAAAAATAAAAAAGCAAGAAAGTAAAAGTAATAAGCAACAGTGCTTTACTCCCCCCTCGGTGAAATTTGACTATAACCGTTTTCTTCCCCAGACGTGGGATCAGAGAA
The DNA here is from genome assembly GCA_004027735.1 of Carollia perspicillata. Lineage (NCBI taxonomy): Eukaryota > Metazoa > Chordata > Mammalia > Chiroptera > Phyllostomidae > Carollia > Carollia perspicillata. The sequence goes on from PVKM010048143.1 coordinate 10,862, forward strand.
ACTTGAGCTACTTAGTAAGCAGGCCTCCTCTGTACGGTGACTCCTGACCAGCTACCAGCCCCTGCCACGCACAGTTCAGACACTACCTGTAGATGACTGGTGCTCTTTGGAAATGGAAAAGGGAAAATGTTGGGAAGAGAGAAAGTAAAACCTCCCAGTGACAGGAAAGCACCTGTCATCCATCAGCCTCTCCCAAAGCTGAAAGCAGGGCACACCAAGTCTGGGAGGGCAAAGCTCTGACACCTTGACTCTGGGTCTGCCCCCGTGTATCATCTTGTCCCAAGGCCCAAGAATGCCACTGGACAAGGAGGTTTGGCCCATATGGAATAAAGAAAGGGGTCTTCTTGGGGACTTGCTCCCCAGGCATCCTTCAGCCTCTGTGTCCAGGTTAGTTTACGAATATTTAGTAAGTA
>PVKM010048144.1:0-11269 GCA_004027735.1 Carollia perspicillata
CCCTGAGATTCAGCGCAGTATTGGCAATTGTGCTTTACTCTTATGGAGGAGATCTGAGCTCTCTTGCGTTTCAGAGTTGAGCCCTGGGATCTGGGGGAGGGCTCAGGCAGCTGCCTGCTGTTCAGAAGGAGGCAATTCATATCCAAGACCCATAATCCTGAGGAATTGCATTTCCCTGAGAAAATCCAGGAGAGCAAACATCAAAAAGAGGAAGGTGAGAGCCAGACACATAGTGACTAAGAAATGTTGCCTGAAGGTGGCTGCCTGGAAGTCTTCCTTCCTCGTTTAGCAAAAGGCCATCAGGATAATTAACACTGTGTCAATAAATCCCTGCTCCTTCTGCATTTCCCTGGCCTCCTAGCATCACGGGGCGGGGATATGCTGTCACTGCTGGCGTGCTAATGAATGTGATCATGGATCTAAACCCAGCCGCACCACCTCTGGCAAAAAGCAACCAAATAAAAACCAATAAATAAAAATCAAGTGAGAAATAAGAGCCACCAGCACAGCCTCAAGACAGCACAGAAATTAATATGACAAATAAAGGAAACCTAATGCCACTCAGTCCACCCAAACTCATAAGAACTTGGTGTTTTACTACTTGTATGCAAGTGTGTATGTGTGTGTGTATTTTTTCAGGTGGTTTTCTCCTGCATCTGATTATATATATATTAGTTAGGTCATGTAGACTGAAGTGGAATCCTACTATAGGCATGCCCCAATTAAAAACAAGGTGAAGTCTGTTCTCTGTGGTTTGGGCTTGGGTAGCTTGTGGGCATTAAAGCCAAACACACCTGCTTGGATCCTTACTGTGCCACTGAATAGCTGTTATTATGGGTGAGCTAATTACCTTCTCTGGGCATTAACATGGTGATCTGCAAGAGTGGGTATAACCCTACTTACCTTTCAAGCTTATTAAAATGTTGGCCAATCTATTAATGTAATTAGTTGCATTAGCATATTCAAATGGAAAATGCATGTACATGTGATTCTCTCAAAGGCTAAAATACAGTGCGATAAAATTCACCACTATTCCTTTAAAAAGACCTGGCAAAGTAGGACACAAGGAGTGTTTTTAAACGGACACAGGCTGTCTCCTTGAATCCTATACTAAATGTGCTACATGCATAAAAACAGACACAGTCCATTCAAGTCAGGTGCATGCCAAGGATTGCTGCTCTTCCTGCTAATGGTCACCACTGACCTGGACATTCTAACCACTACAGCAAAAGTAAATAAACAAATGAGAGGCAAGTGGCACGTGCCAGCTATTCAGTGTCTGGGGGAGCCGGGAGGATGAATTAAAAAGCCTTTGCAAGCTGAGGAGAGTGGTCAGTTATCCACACCATAAACCATAGCTTGTCTCTGTGTGGGGATTAGTCCTTAGTATACTTCATAACAAGGACTTTACCATGCCACCAAAATAAAAGTAAAGAAAGTATCCTCTAAATACACATGAAATGCATGTGAAATTTATAATAATTTCTGGAGAATGTGAAAGAAATGTGAATCCCTGGGGAGGCTCACTGCGAGGAGCACTTGGCCTCTGAACTTGGCAGTCACTCTTAAGTCAATTTATAAATTAATGCAATGATCGTCAAGAGAGAAAAAAATACTTCTTTGGGAGCTAGACAAGCTCATTATAAAAACTATATGGAAGGTAGAAACATTATAAAACCCATAATAAACATCAGTGAAGAACTTCTCTTTTTGATGATAAATATACAGAAAGAATTTTATTGTAATCGAGCAGGGAAGATGTGAAGTATATCTTATATCTTTTAGAAAAACTGATTATCAATTTGGGAAAAATTACTACTGGGTAGATTAGCATAATGTAAAAAGAAAATGGTGAGACTCTCAAAAGAAAACATAAAATAATATTTCTATAATCTATGCCTTTGTATGCAAGGTAGACAATGCAGACTTAAACAAAATAATTAATAATAATAATAAATAAATGCAGGCCTAAACAGATTATACTATTACAAGTTAAAATCTGTTGTCTAAGTCTCTACTAACAAAATTAAAACAAAAAACAGTCTAGAAGAAGTTTATAGCATGTACAACTGATAAGAAATTCACGTTCATAATGTATAAAGTGCTCCTCAAGTCCCTTCAAAAGGCAAATCATGGACCACATAAACATACTCAATTTATGTGTAACAATGTAGCAAAAACCATACACTAGAGAAAATAGTCTTTTGTTCAAATGATGATGGAACAACTGGACATTCACATGGAAAAAAAGTAAATCTAGACATAGACCATTTTCAAAAATTAAATCAAAATGAATCATAGATCAAAATTTCAGGAAATTCCCAGAAGATAACATATGGAGAATCTAGATGATCTTAAGTATGGAGATGCCTTTTTAGATAAAACATTAAAGACACAACCCATGAAAGAAAGAATTGATAATCTTGACTTCATTAAAATTAAATACTTCAGCTCTGAGAGAGACACTGTCACGAGAATTAAAAACAAGCCACAAGTGGCAGAAAATATTTGCAAAAGACAAATCTGACAAAAGACTTTTATCCAGTATGTACAAAGAACATGTAAAATTCAACAATAAGAAAAAAAGCCTGATTAAAGACATGCAGATGGTAATAACCATACAAAAATATGCTTAACATCTAATCCAATAAGAAATTATAATTTTTAAAAAAGCCATGAGTTGCCACTATAATATTTAATTGAATGTCCAAAATCCAGAACACTGACAACACAAAATGTTTGTGAGGATGTGGAGTAACAGAAATGCTCATTTATTGCCAGTGGGAATGCAAAATGGTACAGCCACATTGGAAGACCATTTGGATATTTTTACAAAATTTAACATATTCTTTCCATATGATCCAGCAATTATGATCTTTGGTATTTACACAAATGAGGTGAAAAAATGATGTCCACAAAAAAAACTGCACAACCATGATTATAACAGCTTTATTCATAACTGCCGTAACTTGCAAGTGATGAAGATGGCCTTCAGTGAATGAATACATAAACCGTGTTACACTCAGACAATGAAATATTATTCAGCACTAAAAAGGAGTGAACTATCAAGACACGAAAAGACATGGGGAAAAATTCAATGTACATTGCTACATGAAAAGAGTAAAACTGAAAGGTTTACATACAGTGTGATTCCAACTATGTGCTGTTCTGGAAAAGGCAAATCTACGGAGACAGTAAAAGATCAGCGATCTCCAGGGACTAGAAGGAGAGAGGGATGGATGGCAGATCACAGAGAGTTTTTAAGGCAGTAATAATTGTCCATACGATACTAAAATGGTGGACATACATCGTTATACATTTGCCCCAACCCTTAGAATGCACAACACCGAAAGTGAACGCAAAGGCCAACTCTGGACTTGGGGTGATAGTGATGTGTCAGCACAGGTCCATCACGGTACTCCCCCACCCAGTGCACTTCTAATGGGGGAGTTGATGATGGGGAGGCTGTGCACATACAGGGGCAGGGGCAGGGCATTATGGGAAATTCTGTACCTTTGCTCAATTTTGTTGTGAACATGCACTGCTCTAAAATTCTTATTAAAATAAAAATAAATTAAAAAGGAACAGTAAAAGAGAAGTAGAGTGGAGGAGTGAGAGGGAGAGGGAGGGGGAGAGAGAGAGAACAGTAGTAATAAAGTAATACAAGTTATCATTTTAGCTACTACCTAACGAGGACCTCCTATTTGCCAAGCACTGTGCAATTCTTACCTGTGTGATATTGATCAAGTTACTTAACCTCCTGCCACCTTAGTTTGTACATCTGTGAAATGGGACAATGATGATTATTCTACTTCACTGAGTTGTTTTGAGCATCCAATTAAATACAGGGGTGGACAAAAGTAGGTTTACTGTTATGAGCATGTGAAAAATACAGGTTTTTTTGTATTATTATTGACTTTTGTTTTATACAAGAGTTGTTTATGTTTCCATATGAACAACTTTAAACATACTTTTGCTCATGCTGTAATATCTGTGAAGTCCTTATCACTGTGCCTGAACCATAGGTGTCCAGAAGATAGTTATTACTCTCATTTTTAGAAAAAAGATCTTAAAAGACCACGTCGCATGGAGAAGAGCAGAGCCGGTAGAGAGCAATAGCAACAGAGATCCGGATGGGCCTTGCCCCTGTGGAAGCTTGTCCCGTCCGCTGACAACAGAGGAGATGGAAGGGAAGCAACAGCGACACGTTTTCCATCTATCAAGTTGACAGCAATGTGAAAAGACTAATCATAACTAATAGGGCTGTGGTGTGCAAAGACAGGGACTCTGCGGATGTGGATGGGAGGATACACAACGTGTCATGGAGGACACCGATGGTGACTGCCATCACCCAAAATACGGCCATGCATTTATGTGTGTGGGGCTCCACCGCAAGTACTGTTCAGTGTGCCGGATGGTCAATAAGCTCCTCTCCACAGAGGGGACCCCATCGTCTACTCCACACTCAGGACGCACGAATCAGGGCAGTCAGAGGGCTGGGAGGAACAAATATGCCAGAGTTTTTGAGGCTCAGCTTTTCCTTTGCTGCTTCTGAAGCTATTTTTTTTTTTGGGGGGGGGAGTAAAATAATTGTTCTCTCATTAATAGAAGTGATTTTTTCCTATTCTTTCTGTATAACCTTGGTTTCCCTCAAAAACTTTTCCTCATAAATAAAAAAGTTATTTAAGCAATTGCCTTCATTCTTTCTCGTTTTTGTTTTTTAATGTTTTCAGGCTCCTATTCCTGAGCGTGTTAACCAGCGGCAGTGGAATAGCTCATCTCTGTACCCAGGAGCTCCACACACGCTCTCTTCAGCTGGGCAGCCTTTGGGTCCACCAATGGTTACCAGTTGGACATGGAAGAACGAGGTTGATGAAAACGTGCTCCTAATTTTGAGAAGGATGGTACTTTTTAGAAGAGCTCACTGAAACATTTACAGTCGGAGTCTATATTGCATGTCTGCAGACGTATGTGGCGGGTTAATGCCCTCTGCTAGGCCTGGCTTTAAGCCAGACACGCGGTGATGAAGGAGGAACAGAAAGAAATACAAGGTCCCCCCTGGGGCATACAACAGGTGCCGAGCACACAGAGGGCACACACTTTCCTTTCCTGAGCTGCTGAACCCACACCCATGATTCCAATGACTCACAGCCTCCTGTCCTGTCCAGTCTGCACCCCAAGTTTCAGAGCTGGAAATCCAGGTGCTGTTCACACAGGAAGCACTTAGGTTACAAATGCAAAAATAAACACACGAACAAAGAACTACCTTAGGTAAACTTAGATATATATTTGTATGAAAAGGTACTTAGAAGAAAAGTGCCAAATCATCAAATCTCTGCCAATGGCTATATCTGGGTAGTGAGGTATCAGTAAATTAATATTTTTATTTTACTTCCAAATCTTCTATAATGAATCTGTAAGTAACTTTCTACTAACGAAGAGAAAATGAGTTTTTCCTGTAATGGTCAGATGAACAACAACAAATGTGAACAGACTCATGTGAAATGGAACCAGCTGCCAGCTTGGTTCTTGTTAGTCCTGTGATCTTTCATGGAATTTTCTTCCCTAGCATGTTGACATATTCAGTTCTTTTTAATTTTTTTATCTTCACCTGAGAACATTTTTTCAATGCTTTTTAGGGAGAGAGAAATATTGATGTGAGAGAGAAACAGGGATTGGTTGCCTTTTCATATGTGCTCGGACTGGGCATTGAATCCACAACTTTTCAGTCTTTGGGATGACACTCCAACCAACTGAGCCACGCTGGGCAAGACCATACAGTTCTTTTGATAAATTCATGTGTTTGTCTCCCTGAACATCAGTGTATTGACATCCAATGTGATAGTCATGGTGTCAATCTTAATAATCTACTTTCTTCATAAATTCTAAGTGTAACTAAATTATCATAACAATGGCTCAGTAAAAAGTAGTATTTTGAATTTTAAAATAGAAGTCTCTGTTGTTTTCCTCAATTTAACATGAGTTGTTTTCCTCAATTTAAAAATAAAGCTGGTTAATAATTCAGTTAAATTTCAGCATTACAGTTCAAGTTGATTTAGAAGTTATCATTTGACCAGGCTAAAGCTTGTCTTTGCTGAATAGATTCTTATTCATTGATATTGTAGAATCAATGTAAGTAGTAGAAATTTAAAAATATATTTTTAGTTACTTAAACAATTCAAAATAATTTTACAAAGTTGCCAAACACTATAAAAGTAATCATGGAGTTTATATACACATGCATGTATACAAATATATACAGGTATATATAATTTAATACTACATAAATATTTGGAGTTACATATATATCACATGTATGATTGTGTTATAATTATATATAGTCGGTATACTATATATAATATATACTATTAACATATATTATAATTTAGATAGATATTACCCTTAACTGTTTTGTAGAATCGTAAAATGTTAAAATTAGAAGGGGCTTTGGAGATGACCTAATTTGGCAGTCAGACACATTTTAATTATTTTTTTTTACAAACAAATTATTTATCTAATTCTAACAGCAAGTTACATCCTCCTAAAATGCAAGACATAGTTTTATTTTTAGGCATTAGTTTGCATATTTTTTCTTTTTTTTTTTTTTTGTTAGCAGTTCTGAAATTATGTACTTGTAGGTTTGTTTGTTTTTTTGAAAAACATTTATTTCAGTTGTTGTTCAAGTACAGTTTTCTGTCTTTTACTCCCATCCCCGGCCCACCCCCTCAGTGCTCCCCACCACCTCCCATTTCCACCCCTCCTAGTTTTTGTCCATGTGTCCTTTATAGTTGTTCCTGCAAACCCTTCCCCTTTTCCCCTGAAATTCCCTCCCCTCTCCCCCCTGGTCGCTGTCAGCCTATTCTCTATTTCAGATTTACTTAAATTGAGATACAAATGTAATAGCAGACATTCACATCTGCTGGATCACTAGCAACTCTATTGTCATGCATATTTTATTTTGTCATGGAAACTGTGTTCTCTAGTAAACAGAACTCAGTACTTACCATGGAGAACATAACCATTGAGAAATGTATTTACTGTGTGAAAAGTTGATGGGAGTAGAGACATTTGAAATGGGGCTAGAACAGCCATTCCAGCGGTACTGCCTTGAACTTCTTCACTCCTTGAATTTTTGGAATGTTTGAACTGGACAAAATAACTTTTGGACTGAGTGAACCAACATTGCCTCACAAACAGCTGTTTGGAAAGCCAGCAGGAAAGCAGACCTCCTGACCACAGAACTGATGATAGAACATTCTTTGGAATCAGTAATCGGCCATGTTTAGCTAGAGAATAACCTAGCTTGCCAGTACCAATGGAAATTCCTACCTCTACTCACGTAACTATTTCCCTTCCTCTTCTTATGAAAACCCCTTGCCTTCAATTCATAATTGGGACATTATTTGGATTTCTGCTTGAATCTCTTCCTTTGGATTGCAATCCTTTTTCATCTCAAATAAATGTTTGTAGCCTTTTGTGTTAGCTTTTTATTTTTAGTTTAACAACATTAATAGCTTTGCTCTACAGCTCTTGGCACTCTCTCCTACCATGTACGATGAGGGCTTTTGGAAGAGGCTGGTACGTGGATCTGCCACTGAAGACATGGTGCCACTCTGGAGGTAGAGGGGGCAAGCCACCTCCCATCCTCCCAGGAAAATATCTGCTCTTCACTGATGCCACTGTGAGGAATGATGTTTTTCCCAAGACAGATGAAGGGAAAGCGGTGGGGGATCATTTCTCTTTTCTTTTTTTTTTTTTTCAAATATAAAGTTTATTTAAAACAAAGTTTCTCCTGAATCTCTTTATGGCTCTCTTCCCTCTTGTGCCCAATCTAGTACTTGATAGTATGCCAAAGGAGTGTCTATTCCTTTTCTAATAGTATTCATTTTTATCCTTCTAGAAAGAAAAATGCAAAGACTTACTGGAAGCTTCCAAAGCTGCAGACAGCCTTCAAGGAGTGTTTTCCAAAGGATGTAGAAGGTTTCAGGGTGGACTTCTTTAAGCCTCAGGCTGGAAGATAGGGCTGTCATATTTATTATTCTGATTATATTGAGGCACAGTGAGAACTTGAAAACAAATGCTCACATTCAGTATGGGTGATAGAAAAAGAAAATTTTTAAAAAGGATTATTAAAATTCAGAAATGCCAGATGCCTCTAGCAAAGTTTCATCAGGGGAATTCTGCTTGAAAGGCTTTTCATTTTTAGAGTTTTTAAACAACTGGAATTTCCACTTTCAATTTTAGTGGAAAAATATAAAATCCCTACTCTCAATCTGAAAAGAGGATATTTATGAAACTGGAAAATGTATATTCATTAATTTCAGTAGTCTGTTTTAGAAGTTTTAAAATTACTATTAGATGTCTATTCTCGGTAATATATTTTTCTCTAAATGAAAAAATGAAAAACCTCAGTTCTTATTCATCAGACCCCAAGGAAATAAAATTGCTAGAGAAATACAGTTTGATAAACCCAATCTGAGATCTTGATACGCTTCAATATAAAGTTCCCTAAAGAAAAGCTAGAGTGGTTATATGAAGAATAAAAACATAAATGTCAAGATCTGAGAAGTGGAGTATAATAGTGGCTATATTTTTATCTGGATGAATATAGTGATACAGCAGATTTGTAGAAAGATATATGCACATATTTGTCTACAAATAATTACTCTTTTAGACATTACCTAGTTCAAACTCTTAAATCATTATCACTGTCTTCATTTTAATTCAACTCTAGCTGAAGAAAATTCAGTTTTATGCAAAGTTGACAATTTTGCATCCTGGAAGGAAAATCTTGGCGACATTGGCTGTGTGCCCCAGCTGATCCCATGGCTTATAGAGTGTGCCTATAATATGGCTCATAGAGAATTCAAGGAGTGACACTTAAACTGCTAGACTTACAATTTGAAGGTGCAGGGTTGAGTCCCTTCTGCTGCATATCAGCTGTGTGACTATCGGCTGTTTTTCTGAACTCTTTTTTCTTTTTTTGTAAAAGTGGTGGAATAATGAATAGCATGTGATAAACAAATTAAATAATGTCTACAAAAAACTATGCCACGTTCTTTTTCACTTACAAGACAGGGATTACTTGAGTCATAAAATGTGAAATTAGGATGATAAACTCTTAGTCAGGTACCTACTTCCAGGTCAGATAGAGCAGGCATACTCCATCCTGTACCAAAGCAGCTGTCGCCCTTGGACAAAATGCAGGGATCATCTATTTGAGGACTCTGGGATGTAAATATTACCAGGTGGATTGGGGGTGAAACCCATAATTCCATCAAATTGATGGTGGGTTCACCATTTCTTCTGGCCCGAAACCCAGACATAGGCATCAGGGTAGACAAAGGAAGCTCCAGGAAAAAATGTATAGTTCAGGTCCTATGCAACTGAGGTATCTTATGTAGTGACAACAATGTGGGACCCACAGGTGCCTAATCTGCCAAGGAAAGAATCATCCTTTCAAAGCTTTAGTCTTAAGAAAGTGGATGAATATCTTTATTTCTTTTTGTATGTTCTCCCATCACTTGTCTTAATTCTAGACATGGCCTTAGGAAGCAAACATTACAATAGGACAATAAAATCCATGAATTTTTGAGTAGAGAATTAAAAATGGGAACCTCAGGAAACTGAAAACTACCAGGAGCTTGTGGAAAAGAATTGTAAAAGCAACTCCATATGTTGTTTACCAATTCCTGAGCTCATCCTGAAAGTATACAAACTCATTTAATAGCTGAACAAAGGGACAGAACAGTGCTTAGGTTCCAGACGCTGTGTCACATACATGGCTTTAGATCATAATAGTGCTGCAAATGCTTTAAAGGTGGAATGGATGTTCCACAGCCTGGGAGGCTGGATTTTAATTTGGCACCTGAATTCAACGATCACCTTCTAAGACAGGAAATATCAATGTTCTCCTTAGGATTTAAATAAGACCCAAAGCCTCACTACTTTTGTATTCAGACTATCCAGGACATAATCCAAAGTCACTCAAAACATGAAGAACTGTGAAACACTCACCTGCGTGGGGAAAGGCACTCAAGAGATGTCAAGGCCAAATAACACAAATGTTGGAAATACCTGCCGAAGACCTTAAAGCAGCTGTCATCGAACGCTCCAAGACAGAGTGGCAAATGTTTTTTAAAAGTAATGGAAAGACAGAAAGACTTAGCAAAGACATGGAAAACATATTTTAAAAACAGGTATACAAGAAATATTATGTAGTCCATAAAATGTTCTTCATTGACCTGAGAGAAGTTTTACAAAATTCTGCTATAATGTGAGAAAAATATGAAGCAGAGAAGACCATGTACAAGTTTGCAAATGAAAATGTGAGTAAGGAGGCACTGGAGAGACAGTCAACATGCCACCAACATTGTTCAGTGGGAAAGGGAAAGGTGGACACCCCACAGATATGTGTTATGTACGTGATAAGACTTCAATGGAAGTGTAGTACATAACTCACCTTTAAGATACCGCGAATATATAAAACTAGAATGTGCACGTAAAGAATATGTGATATGTAAAAACAAAACCATCGATATGCACTTTTCTTAAATTCTTTTTAATTCTATACAACATCTCTAATAAGATATTTTAAAAATCTACCACCTGTGGGCATGTTTGCATGAGAAATGATGGTGAATCCTACCTTTGTCTACTGACCTTGAAACATTCTTAGGACATTATGTCATGCCAGGGGGTGTGAGCATGGCTGCTAAACTCTAAGATGGCACACAGGGTTTTGAAATATGTCCCATTCACATCAGATATTCCTTCAGACCTCAAAACTGCCCAGAACTCCATTTAGTCCTGCTCATCTTGTTGTAATTTAGATAAATTGAATCAGTCTTTAATTAGATCAGAAGCCTGTCACACACATTGGATACCATCTTGTGCACTTTGAAAAGGTCCCTATGGTTGGCCAAACAATAGCTCCCAAAGATGCTCACATTCTAATCCCCAGAACCCATGATTATGTTCATTTATATGGTAATGGGACTTTGCAGGTGGGATTATGTTGAGAATCTTGAGATGAGGAGCGATTGTTATCTGAGTGGGCCCAGTGTAATAGTAAAAGGAAAATGGAGAATCAGAGTGAGAGAAGGAGATTTGAAGATGAAGGCAGAGGTAGGTGGAGGCAGCCGGAAGTCTGTGGGTTTTTGTAGAAGCCTGAGAAGGCGGGAAATGGATTCTCCCCATAGCAAGTCCAGAAGGAAAACAGCTTGGCCAACACTTTGATTTTGTCCCAGTGAGACCAACCAGCAGAATT
>PVKM010048145.1:0-11272 GCA_004027735.1 Carollia perspicillata
CCTTTGAAAGAATATTAGTTTAGAATTTTTGAATGCTGTGAAGACGATAGGATCAGCAGGTGAAACAGCAATCGCTTCCCCACACAAAACCAGGGGCTAGCTAGTCTCACCAAGGTGCCCTCCTGCTCTAAACTTTTGGGATCGAGAATCGGCAAAAGTGCTAGGGCTAGTGTTTGACACAAGTCATGCAGGACACTCATATCCAGGCCCTTTCTGAGGTGGCTTTTACCCAGGTCCTGTTCTGATCACAGAACTCTGTCCACCTGGTGACAGCTGCCTGGCCAGCATAGTTAGAATAGGACTTTCATGAGAATTCTGGTTACACTTTTGAAAGCGATAGTCATATCATGCCATCCAGGAAATGGAACTATGCAGAAGTACTTTTACGAGCTGAAATCTGTTTACACAAAGCTCTTTCCTTTAGCTTCCAAATACTCTATATGGTTACAGAATAAGATGACTGCCTTAAAAATAAAGAGTTTTGATTAATTAAAATAATACATACATATGGGTGCGGGTTTTCTCAAGGGCCTCTAAATCATTATTTGATTTGTTCCTGGTTTACTTGACTTTTGAAAATCTATCTAATTTTACCAATATCCGAAGCTCTTAGATCTCCGCAAGGGCAAGGTAATTAAATCAACAGCAAAACACGCATGTAATCCAGTTAAATTACAGATTAACAAGTCTTTTATATAGAAAAAAGAATATATGTGTAGAAAAAGAGGGAATTATGTTTTTTTTACCTTCACTGAGGTCTTTTAATTATATAATACAAAAGGTTATAAAATTTTAAACATCATTGTTAAAAAGCTCTAGTAAAATATTTAGGGCTATTGAACTATACTGGGTTTCATGCTTCAGAAAATAATATATACTTAAAAAGCGACAGTGAGTCCCAACTAAGTGCACATTGAATAATACTATTCATAGCACAGGTCTGAAATGCAAAGATAATGGCTTCTGAAAAAAGAATAGAAATTAAGTTAACTACATGAATTTGGGAAAAAAAACGTGATCATTTGTATGCATTTTTAATTCCCTAAGATTTTCTTTTTAAATTATATCTTTAAGAAGTTTTTCTTTCCTGATTTTAAATTACTCTATAACAGAAGAACAGCTCAAAGCTGGAAAGGTAAGGATCTACCTTCGGTTCAAGAAGCGCATTGCCTTTTTGGGAGACAGGAACTCTATAACTAACAGCACAGTTCAAAAAGAGGGCTCCCTGTTCATGCAAAGCTCTTGCTGGGGTTACTTTTCTTTATTCTGCCACAAAAAAGAAGACAATATTTATGATCTGTTGAAAGGAGAATACAAACAAGAGACATGTGAAAAATCATTTCATAATTCGGGATTCACAGATGACCTTCGGTTCCATTCCCTTGGTCTCACGGTGGAGAGACTCTCACAGCATGAGCTCTCAATCAGGACCCAGACACCTCTCTCTCTTTTTTTAAAGATTTTGTTTATTTCTTTTTAGAGAGAGGGGGAGGGAGAAAGGGAGGGTGAGAAATATTGATGTGAGAGAGAGACATCGACAGGTTGCCTCTCCCAAGCCCCCACCAGGGACCTGGCCTACAACCCAGGCGCGTACCCTGACAGGAATCAAACTGGTGACCTTTAGGGGTGCAGGACAACACCCAGCTCACTGGGCCACCTGGTCAGGGCCAGATGCCTCGCTGAACATCAGGTACTAGGTCCTAGCCGTGGCTCTAATGACGATGTACTGCAGTGCCAGGCAACCTCTTTTGCTCAAGTTAAAACTTTTGTGGTCTTCATATCTGCTAAACTGGTTCCTACCCTTTTAGATGGTGGAATAATTAGTGATGGGGAGAATATTAAATCTATGTGCCAATAGTATGCGTACTGACTTTGAATGACGTTAAAAGATGGCATTAACAATGATTTTAGGGAAAACAATAAAAGTTAATCTACATGAGTTTGAACTTCATGTTTTAAAAGTAGCATTAATTACAGAACAAAAACAGTTATTAAGCCTCAATGTTTGTCTCTTCTTTAGAGATGACAGTTGAATTAATTTTTGATGTTCTGCATCTAATAGTTTTCTAATATTTGCAGCATTGTTTATGAAGAATTTTTTTAAACATAGGATTATTTTTTTCTCTTTTTGAGGGAATAAAAAATCCTAAAATTTAATCTAATGTAAATGGACTCTTTAATGTAAAAATTGATTAAATGAACTTGATAAAACAGCAGCATAATGGGAATTATGTTGAACCTGAGGCCCCACAGTTCACAGCTAAATGAGATGGTCCCAACTCTCTTCCTCCATCCAGCAGGGAGGTGTGAGTTTTACCAGACATTCTGCTCTGCGGCAGCTGTAGGTAGCTTTGCAGATCTTATCACTGGACAACCAGGAAGTCCCTGTCTGCTGGTTTTGGTTTTCAAGGAAAAAGGGAACATTTGTTTCTGCTAAGAGTCATGATGGAGATGCCCTGAGGTGGGAGTGGAGTCCCAGAGCAGAAGAAATGAAAAGGCTGGTACTGCTCATGGAGGGAGACAAAGTCAGTCGACCAAGATGCTCAGAAGGACTGCATTTAGGGCTGATAGCCATTCCTTGGATCAGGCCACTCTCCATCTCCACCATCACCCCTTGGTCCAAGTCACCATATCCTGCAGAACTAGAGCAGCAGACTGTCTCCCTCCCACACTCTGACCCCTTGCTAACTAGTTCTACTCCGTACAACCAGAGGGATATCTGCAAAACACCACTGTGATATTCACAGTACTCTGTGTTCAAAACTCTTACTGGCTTCTTAGGATGTATGGTCTGAGCAGGAGCCTTTCGAGATTGACAGGCCATACTATGGTAATTATGCTGGGGAAGCAACCACCCTGGGCAAAACAAGGTGGAGTGGTATGCCCTATAGTAGACGGTGCTCAGTTTAGCACCTTCCCACCTCTCCACTCTCACGTCACATCGGCCTCAGCCCCTCGTATCCAGATCAACAGTTCTTTTTGTTCTTCTTACATGCCTGCCACCCAACGCAGACATTTGCACTTGCTATTCCAATAAAATGTTTCCTCTCCCCACTCACTGCTGTGGAAACATATCGTAGGTTCATTTTATTTTTGTGGTTAAGACTTGATCATGTTGCAGTGCAGGGAAGGTTCAGGTTGAGGTTCAGGTGAGTGATGACCGGCCAGGGTCAGCTCCCGTGCCCAGAACCCAGTGAAATTATACACCAGAGGACCCTAACCCCACTCATATACCTTACTTGTTCATTTCCCTGAAACTGCAATAAAGACTGGTGTCCCAAGGTCTTCCTCCTCCTGCCCTGGGCCCCACCCTGGTGGTCCCTGGGGTGGCTCTGCAAGAGCTCTGAGTTCTCCCCAGGATCGGAGCTGGGTGGGGCCACGCCTCAGCCCAGGTAATGTGGTTTTCACTCAGACATCTTGACTACAGCCTCCTGAGAGACCCTGGCAGGACCCATCCCATTTAGCCCTTCCCGGCTGATCATCCTCAGACATTTTCAGAGAAACTAGATGTACATTTGCTTCAGTTGCCAAGTTTTAGGATAATTTTTGTGTAGCAGTACGTAACTAATATCCAAGCTAACATTCTTTGGACTTGGCACCGTATCTGGGCTTTTCTCCCATTTCTGGAGAATACACACACACACACACACACACACACACACACACACACATTCTCCAGACAGACACATATACCTGGCAGGAGAATTATGCTGATTCTAATTTAGTTCAAATTTTATAAATGATATCTTGGGAAATGACTCATCCATACATGTGCCTCACAGATTTTTATATAATCAAAACATTTTTACCATAGTTTGATTCCACCACAGTTCAATTCGGTGAGTTAACTGAGTAAAAAATGTGCCTAAAATTGTGACTGGAACATCTCAGAATACAAGAAAGAAAAACACACACTATGTGGTCTTGAAGACATAAGAGTTCAATTAGTGAGTTATCAAAGTTCAATTGATAAACTTGATAAAAATGCAATGTCTCATGCCCCATCAAGATTCTGATTCAAAAAGGATCTCTGGTAGACAGAGAAATCTCTATTTTTAAAAGGTTCCTAAAAGAATGCTGGTGTAAATATACACTAGATAATCTCTTGTAAAACTGCTCTATTTTTAGATGCACATAGAATAGTTATTTAGGAGTTAATTTTTTCAAGATAAAAAAAACAAATCTAAACTATTTATCATTACATTTGCTTAAAGATAAATGACGTCCCCAACAATGCAACGGTGAGACCGCACACTTACCTACAGAAACCTGGGCTCTCCTACCAGCTGTCGGTCTGTCTGTCTCTCGCCTTGAACAAATGCATTTACTTCTCTGGGTCTCAGATTCTTCACCTGTAAAACAAGGGAAACAGGTGAGGTTTTTGCTTAAAATATTCTTGTCTTTAAAAGTAGACAAATTCAGGAAGCGAGTTGCTGGACACCCATGTAGTCTCTTTGCCACCCGCTCCCAGGTATGACATTTCCTATCCTGAGTTTCTCTTCCTCAGTGTTTTAGTACATGGCACTGAGTTTACCATCCATTGTGCATGTGATGGTTAACAGAGTTAAAGCAGACAGAGTACATAAAATTGCTTTTTAACTAGGAAGAGCTTGCACTGCAACCCCCCAAAGTTCTGCACCAAGACCTTTCTCTGCTCTTGTCTTTTGAACTGCCCCCACCCCACTTCTCTGTGCAGCTACTAGCACTGCAACCCCATTTTACAGATGAGGATGACTATATCTACAAAAGCTATGAAATGGACCCAATGTCTTATAGCAACGTATACTATGGCTTCAGAGCTTGGATTCGGTCTCAGCACCATCTTACTCCAAAATCTAGGCATGTAACCAGAAGCCCATAAAGCTAGGTTTTGCTAGGTGAGCTGCACCCTTACGAGGACAGAATTGCTCTTTCTCGTTGTACTCTGGTGTTTTCTAAAAGTCCTTGCTGATAACAATCACTGAACACATCTGCCCAGAGCACCAAATTCTTGGTTTCATCCCAGCCCCTGAATCGGCATTTCCAGTAAAGAGAATTAAGTATCTTAGTGATCTTATCACCAAGGACTTTTAGAAAACAGGGTTTTTTTCCCTATTTACTATATTTAAAAAGGATTACCAATGAGGGAGAGGATTTTCCTCTTGCATCTGGGGTTCAACTGAATCCAAAGCTCTGGCCCAGGGCAAGATGTATGCCAGCAGCGGGGCCAGTTCTTACACTGGCCCTTCGCAAGGGTCTGCTTGGCGTCCAGCTGCAGGAAAAACAGCTCAGTCTTGTCCTCAACGGCCGCCAGACCTATAACTGAAGGATGACCGCGTTTGTTGTCTTTGAATTCCCTCCTTGTCTATAGGAAGGCCCCAGCGGGCTGTGCTGGGAAGTCTGGAAACAGGTCAGCAAGGGAAGTCCTGGATTGCCTTCCGCAGAAGTCGGCCGGGTGCTCTGAGCCTGCCTGCTCCAGGTGCAATAGCAGAGGGGGCGCAGCTCTGAAAAAGCACACATCCCAGAGATCTCCTACAACATTTGGGCTTTTATCTACTTTCCCAGTTCCTGAGTCATGGCCGATCTTTCATCCTCACCAACTGAAATGCAAAAATAATGGACAGTAAAATAGAGAAGATCCTTCAAAGGCAGGTGAAATCTCATAAAGTAACGATTGAAATACAGAAAACACATGAATTACTCACACCTATTATGTCTTTTTGTTACGTCTTTTCTGTCCATAACATTAGATAAGCTCCATTTGGCGAGGAATTTTTTTTTCCCCGTAGAGGGTTCCCAAACTTCTGGGCACAACATATTATTGAGCATTTAGTGAATATTTATTGAATAAATGAAGGACATAAAGTTGAACGCATTTCTGCAGTTATAAACATGATCGTTTGAGTACGTGATCAGTCTTGGACTATTCCAGACTGAGAGGGGTTAGGTTAGAGTGGCGGACAACTTACGATCAGAAAGTGTGGTTCTTTTATCCAGCAGGAGAATGGAAGGTGAATTCCTGGGGCAGTGCTGGGTGCAGGTAAAATCAGGAAATTAATTTTCAGTGCATCCAGCTTCTGAATCAATAGTGAGAACCTCGCCGTTTTTAAGCTGTGAGAATCCATCTCACAGACATATTTTATTTGAACTTCACAGTGTTTTCAAAAAAATTAAGCCATTTAAAAAATCGGGTTATCACACACACACACACACAAAACCAAGACTTCCGGCTTTCCTTCAAAAATCAGACTATTTAGGAATTTCACATGACAACCAGCCAACTGGCTGACTCTCCCACATGCGGTCCCTAGTGAGACAGTGTGGCACTGCGGTTAGTGTGCAGGTTTTCGGGAGGGTAACTACAGGAAGGCTTTTACACCAAATGTATGCTCAGTAAGTGTCAGCTGTTAGCATTAACATTGTACATCAATATCGTCATCAACAGGATAATCGCCCACCTACTCTGCAGGGGCCTGTGGCTGAGGGCCCCTGAAATCACTAGTGTAGCATCCTTCTCCCTCCCTGGCCAGCTTCTCCTACCAGTAGAGCTTTTGCAGTGTTAGGGGTGCTTTCTATTTGCGCTGCTCGATCTTACAGCTACTAATCACTAGCGGCTACTGAACACTGGAAATGTGGGTAGCACAATTAGGGAACTGAATTTTAATTTTATTGAATGTTCACTAGCCCCACGTGGACTACCACAGTGGCGAGCACAGCTCTGTAACTTCGCACACACCTTTTTCCCTCCCCTCTTTCCCTATCAAATTTGCTTTCTGGATCTGAAAGTAATTTACGGCAAGTAGCTGGCAATATATCAAAAAGGTTATGTCTCTGAGGGCAATTGGCCAATTTTGCATGATCAAAATGACATTTAAAAATATGAATTCCTTGGAGCCCCTTTCCCTTCCTATCTCTGTAGTTATAAGGTAGGATCTCAAGTCTCACATCGCCTATTTTTAATGAGCACGTCTCAGTATTCTTACAGCGAGGTAAATTTAATAAATTCTAGCAAAGAAATGCTTTTCAAAGAGGGGAAAGAAGAAAGAGCCATCATGCATTGTGCAATGCTGGGCATTTCTGAACAACACAGGCCAAATGCCAGCCTCCCTCCCTACCTTCCACTATCCCGCCCCCACGGCAACCGCCACCACCTGAACCACCCACAATCCAACACACTGCTTGTTACTCGGCTCTCGGGGGAGCACAGCTTCTAATGTGTCACCTCATAGTAGATACATTTTAGATACCAGCCAGCTCTGTTCTCTTATGATGATTAATATCCCAAACCCACACATCAGCCCCTGTAGCAACGTTCGAACTGCTCGACCCTGAACTGCTCTCCATCCCTGAGCGAGTCATGCAGGAATCTCGACCTTGCTGTGCAATTGTTGTTTCTCTTCTGAGGCTTTGAATTTGGACTCCAAAAAGGAAACCTTATTTAGGGTAGAGCCAAGGCAACAAAACCTGTGACGAGGGCTTTGCCATGTTTAGTCATGTCCCCGTGACAGATATGGTTAAGCCAATCCTCAGAGCAAGAGAAGCAGGAAGTCAATGCCCAGAACAGGGAGAGAAGTCTCCCGGGCTGGGGTAGATCGGGGTCGTGGGGAGGAACCTAACTCCCCAATGCCTTTCCAGTGGGGATGGCTGCGGAAGAAAGGGGCGCAGGCCAACCTCATGAAGGTGACAGCACCCAGGGCAGGTTATTGACTGATACTGTAGGAAGACAGCCTGTCACCTCTGCTGCACAGCTAACCTCTGTTTTCTGGGAAATTCATAAAGAATTGAGAGCTGGCCCCTCCGGGACCCAGGATGAACTCCTTTGCTACCGTTCACTTAATCAATTTGCCCCCAAAATGTGCAATACAAGTGCCACTGTGCTCAGGCTGTCTCCATTTTTCTTTCCTCACTGTCTTATAAATCCTATTTCTCTCACTCTCTCTTGTGCCCGCAAACAATAAGCATGTAAAATAACGAAACTAGCCGCAAGCAGCGGCCTACATGTCTCTGGGTTGTTCTGGAAAGTTGACTCCTTTCCCTTGGTGGTCCCTGGGCTCTGGCCAGCCTGGGGATTTCAGTCACATGCCAAATAGCCCCCCTGAGAGACCTTCCCCAAGTGTGTGGGGAAGAAGAAAAGGATGAGAATCCTTATCGTAGCATTGTGACGGTCAAATGCCGCATGCGCCTGAGGAGCATTGTAAAGATGTGGATTTATAGGTCACACATACCCAGAGTCTTAATCCACTTGAGAAACTGGCATTTTAAACAAAACCCTGAGCTTTCTGATGCTGGCGATCCAAGAATTTTCATTTGAAAAACCCTGCTCCACAGGGAAACAAGTCAGATAATAATAGTGTTGGTGGAGGTGTGCTGGCATGCGGGCACATGTGTGTTTGCCAGTGTGCATGAAGGGGTGTGCTTTTCCTTTAACACCATAACCGTGTTTCCGGTCACCTTACAGTCACTCCCTCCTTGCATTGTTTTGTAGTCATTGATTTTCTGCCAGTTTTGCCTGCTGGCCTAGCCCGGGCTCTTATATGAGGCAAAATAGTGGTGTGAGGAATGCCTTCGGCCCGGTGAAGAGATCGGGACCCAGGGCCTGGTAAACCACAGAAAGCCATGTGTGAGCCAGTGAGTGAGAGCTGGTTCTGGAGCTCACCGCGCAGTGGCGATGGGAAGTCCAAGGGATAGCTCAGGACCTGATTTAAACAATTGGCATGTAATCAGTTTTTAGAATCAGTGGGCTAGGGCGGGGTTTCTTAAACTCAGCAGAATTTTCATCTGGGCTGGACAATTCTTGGTTTGGAGGTGGGGGTTTGTAGGTGTTTAATGGCATCCCTGGCCTCTACCCACGACATGACTGCGGTCACCCATCCCCTACCTGTGACAATCAAAACTTTCTGCAGACACTGCCAAATGCTTCCTGAGGGGCGAAATGGCCTTGGGGCTGAGAACCTGGTATAACACAGAGACGGGACAGAGAGACAGAGCACATTTTATGTTCCCCTTGTAAGTTTCATTTTGTCTAAAATTTTCTTTCCCAGTAAAAAAGCAAAACTGTATACAAGCAGATGTGGTAGCAATAAAACTTCCCATTTTTGAATCCAAGGTTTTAGTGAACTTCTGGGGAAACTTCTTTGCTCAGAGTTTGGCTGTGGTATTTCAAAATTTTTAAGCATCCAGTTACTGTCAAACAGGCTCTGTACAGCTGGATAAACAAACTCAAGGAAGACTCCCAGGCACATCTTCATCAGCAACTCCGCAGGCAGAAGCCCTGTCGTTTTGAGATGCTGTGTGCTCAGAGCAATTGCAGAAGGAGTATTTCCACATTCTACTGCCAGCTTTAAATCTGCGGTTTTGTCTTTATTATTGGTGTGGCCTATTACTGCTGTTCAATTGTGCAATAAAATTTGCAGCTTAAGTTGGTTGTCTGTTTCTGTACACGCATAGCTGCTTTCCCCCCAAACTCTTGGGCGAATACTAGTTCTAACAGAGCTCACGGATCACTACAGTACATCTCTCCTTGTAACTGGCTCAGGAAATCCGCATGCTTACTCTCAGCCGAAACCAAACCAAGGAAGGGCCATGGGAGGGGAGGAATAATGAAATCACTGCCAGGTTCACCTGTCTGCATTCTGGGCAAGCCCATACACTGGCGATCTGCGTGTGGTCAGTTGCTGAATGCACAGCAATTCAATCTGGGCTCTCTTTACCCCTATTATTAAGAAATTACCAATATCACAGATCTTAGACAAAAGATTTCAATTGAGGGACATTGTATACTATCTTGGTTTGTTTTAATTGCTTGCACTTTATCCCTCTGTAAAGTGATATACTGTTTACATTATATTCCAAGGCTCAGAACTGGAAGTTACCTATCTTAAGACATAAAATTCTTGCAGGAATTCTCCTCATAATGTTGGCTGACTTTCTAGTCTTAGGTGTCACCTGAATTAAGTCTCCCCAAGACACAGCTCCAACCACCTATTTGAGGTAAAAAGCTTCTCAGCATGGTTGGGAGAAAATGAGCTCCTGATTGGTAAATGGACAGATGTATACATTAAATAAAATGAGTGTCTTGCTTAGATCACTTCCTATAAAATCAAAGAATACACCATTGCTAGAAGAATACATTTCCAGTAATTTACCTTGGAGGTGAAAAGTGGCCTCTACCTTCTCATCCTTCTATTTTGTCCCTTGGGAAATAAAATAAGAGTGATAATTCAGGTTCAAATTTAAGACACACTCAACACAAAGTGCCAGGCTCTGAGTTAGCTGTTATAGAATTAAAAAAGAAGAAGAAAAAGGAAGGAAGGAAGGAAAGAAGAAAGGAAGGAAGGAAGAGAGGAAGGGAGGGAGGAAGGAAAGGAGGAAGGAAAAGTGGAAGAGAGGAAGGCAGGCCCTGCCTTGGAATATCTAGTCTAGAATGTATATTCTCTGTTGTAAGCGGCATGGCTGGTGGTTTGGTTGAAAGACATTCAAATAAAGAAAACAGATTTTCTTAAGTGCTTTGAAATCACGACTAAAATCTTATGTAGATTTAAGATCTTTTTATACAGCGGGAAATCCCCAGAGCGATAGACTGTGTGGTTCTTCACTTATATTAAAATAAGATACTGCTGCAGGATTCCGAATTTAGCAGCTGTTGGTATACGTGTCTCTTGCCACACTCATAAAGGCTTTTAATGCGCAATAACATAACACATAGTTCATCTCTTCTGTGGTTGAGTGCATTATTTATAACTAACTTTGTATCATCGTCATGTGTGGAAGGAGCAATAAATAATTACAGCTCTTCATTTTTAGTTCACCAGAAACAAGACTCTCTTCCATTTTTCACAGTGCCATTTACCTTCCACCTTTTCTGCCAACAGTTAGCATTGGTCAGCTGTAGCTCATTTTATTTCAACACACTCACAACTGGGAGACGATGCTGCTTAATGTGAATGAGACTGAAAGCCCACCTGAAGGTGCAGAGATCAGCCGCATCCCACAGATGCAAGGGGCAAAACCTAGAGGCCATGATGTCTGTACATGAATCCGTTCATCTGTGAAATGAAAGTGATAATATTCATGTTAATAAATCTGAAAATAAGATTGAATGGAAGTTAAAATAATTTGCCTGCCGGATGTTAGTGCTCCTGATAATCTCCCTGATTCACCTTGCCTTAATGAGTCACTTGGTCAGGATCCTAAGAATATAAGAACTCATCCACACATTTTGTTCTGAAAAATGGTCTGCATATTTATGCCCTGTTTAACTAATACTAATTCCTAGGCAGTTTCCAAAGCACCT
>PVKM010048146.1:0-11280 GCA_004027735.1 Carollia perspicillata
GTTGGGTGGTGAGGACACTTTTTCAGATTGCAAACTTCTCATTGTATCTTCACATGGTATAAAGAGTTCTGTGGGGTCTCTTATGAGGCACTAATCCCATTAAGGCTCTGCCCTCATGACCTAATCATCTCCCCCCAAAACTACCTCCTAATACCATCATACTTAACATCAGGATTTCAATATATGAATTTTAAAAAGTCACAAATTAAGTCTATAGCATGTGGTAAGCAGAACCAGGATTCTGATCTCCCTCTTATAGGGATGACACTAGGGATGGGGGTGACAATGTAACTTCCCTGAAGTTTCTCTTCTGTAACATGTCTAAATCAGAATTCAAACCTGAATTTATAGTCCTTTTTGTACACTATGTTCCTGAATAATACAATGTTAGAAAACTCAAAAAAACATTTTTTCACAGCAAAAATATAGAACAAAAATATATGTAAGAAGAAAGATAGAAAACAGGTAGATTATATGTGAGAAAAAAGACAACAAAGGCATTATATTTACATTGGATAATTGTGTAAGAAAACCAGCTATTAACATTTCTAGAACATTCTACAGAACACAAGAGAAAGCTACATAATTTTATATTGTGTCATGTACTTATACTAGTACAGCAACAAATACCAAGTAAGGATTCCCATTTAACTTTGCTTGACGATCACATTTATACCTCCTCTTCATGTTGTAAATGTGCTATTGTGGGCTGTTTTTTCTTTTTTTTAATTTTCATTTTTTTCTTTTTAAAATATATTTTAGTGATTATGCTATTACAGTTCTCCCATTCCCCCACTTTACTCCCCTCTACCCTGCACACCTTCTTCCACCCTATTTCACTCTCCTGCCCTTATATCACATCCCTGGGTCATACATATAAGTTCTTTGGCTTCTCTATTTCCTATACCATTCTTAACTTCTTCCTGTCTATTTTGTACCTACCATTTATGCTACTTATTCCACGCACCCTTTTCCCCATTCTCCACCTCACCCTGCCCACTGATAACCCTCCGTGTGATCTCCATTTCTGTGATTCTGTTCCTGTTCTAGTTGTTTGCTTAGTTCGTTTTTGTTTTTAGGTTCAGTTGTTAGTTGTGAGTTTGTTGTCCTTTTACTGTTCATAGTTTTGATCATCTTTTTCTTAGATAAGTCCCTTTAACATTTCATGTAATAAGGGCTTGGTGATGATGAACTCCTTTAACTTCACCTTATCTGGAAATCATTTTATCTGCTTTTCCATTCCAAATGAAAGCTTTGTTGGATAGAATCATCTTGGATGTAGGTCCTTGCCTTTCATGACTTCAAATGCATCTTTCCAGCCCCTTCTTGCCTGCAAGATTTCTTTTGAGAAATCAGTTGATAGTCTTATGGGAACTCCTTTGTAGGTAACTGTTTCCTTTTCTCTTGTTGCTTGAAAGATTCTCTCCTTATCTTTAATCTTTGGCAATGTAATTATGATGTGCCTTGGTATATGCTCTCTTGGGTTCAACTTCTTTTGGACTCCGTGAGCTTCCTGGACTTCCTGGAAGTCTATGTCCTTTGCCAGATTGGGGAAGTTTTCCTTCAATATTTGTTCAAATCAGTTTTCAATTTCATGCTATTCCCCTCCTTCTTCGGGCACCCCTATGATTCAGATGTTGGAATGTTTAAAGTTGTCCCAGAAGTTCCTAAGCCTATCCTCACTTTTTGAATTCTTGTTTCTTCATTCTGTTCTGGTGGGATGTTTATTTCTTCCTTTTGTTCCAAATCATTGATCTGAGTCCTGGTTTCCTTCCCTTCACTGTTGGTTCTGTGTATATTTTCCTTTATTTTACTTTGGGTATCCTTCATTCCTTCCTTCATTTTGTGACCGAGTTCAATCATTTCTCTGAGTATCCTGGTTACCTGCATTTGGAACTCTGCATCAGATTGGTTGTCTATCTCCTCATTGTTTACTTCTTTTTCCAGAGTTTTGATCTGTTCTTTCATTTAGGCCATATTTCTTTGTCTTGGGGCACCTGTTATGTTGTAAGGGGGTGGAGCCTTAGGTATTCATCAGGACATGTCAACTCAAACCCAGGGCAGGTCAACTCTCTTTGCTGCATTGTGGCACTGCCTGTGGGGAAGCGGTCAGAGAGTGAACAATGTTACTTGCTTGCTCCACTGTAGCCCCACTTTCCAACAAACTCTCCTGTGAGACTGGGAGTTTCTCCCACCTCCCCAGACCACACAGTTTTTTACATCTAGAGGTTTTGGGTCTTTAGTTTCCCAGTCAGCCAGCCCCAGCCTTGCCACCTGTCCTCTCTGCCCATCCAGCTGCCTGTCTCCACCCCACCTACCAGTCTGGATGAATATTTCTTTAACACCTTGGTTGTTGGAGTTCCATGCATTTTGATATACTGGCTGCTCTGGTTGCTTATTGTTTTTAAATTGGTTGTTATCCTTCTTTTGGTTGTGCAAGGAAGCAAAGTGTTTCTACCTATGCTTCCATCTTGGACAGAACTCTCTAAATTAATTTTCGTTTTTATAATTATGATTGAATTTTGATATTTTTATGTTTGATGGATATACACACACAGGAGTAGGGACCAAAAGACTCAGAATTATCATCTGGAGGGTGAGCCCTTTCTATACAGGCTTCCCTTGCTAGGTGAGTGTTCTAGGAACCTATCTGTACCAGTTTTCTGATCTACTCATTTATCGATGGGAACTTAGGTTGCTTTCAGCACTTGGCTATTGTAAATTGTGTTGCTATGAACATTGGGGTGTATAGGTTCTTTTGGATTGGTGTTTCAGGATTCTTAAGGTATCATCCAGCAGTAGAATTGCTGGGTCAGATCAAAAGGCACTTCCATCTTTAGTGTTTTGAGGAAATTCCATGCTGTTTTCCATAGTGGCTGCATCAGTATGCATTCCCACCAACAGTGCACTAGGGTTCCCTTTTCTCCACAACCTTGCCAACATTTGTTTTTTGGTGATTTGTATATTATGGCCATTCTGACCAGTGTGAAGTAGTATCTCATTGTGGTTTTAATTTTCATCTCTTTGATGGCTAGTGATGCTGAGCATCCTTTCATATGTTTCTGAACCCTCTGTATGTCCTCCTTGGAGAAGTGTCTGTTTAGGTCCTTTGCCCATTTTTAAATTGGGTTGTTTGTCTTCCTGTAGTGGAGTCATGTGAGTTCTTTCTATATTTTGGAGATCAAACCCTTGTCTGAGGTATCATTTGAAAATATATTTCCCCATACAATTGGTTGCCTTTTAATTTTGCTGATATTTTCTTTAGCCACGCAGAAGCTTTTTATTTTGATGAGGTCCTATTTGTTTATTCTTTCTTTTATGTTCCTTGCTCTAGGGGACATATTGATGAAAATATTGGTGTATGGAATATCTGTTATTTTCCTGCCTATATTCTCTTTTAGGACTTTTATGGTTGTGACTTATATATTTAAGTATTTTATCCATCTTGAGTTTATTTTTGTGTATAGTGTAAATTGGTGGTCAAATTTCTTTTTCATGTAGCTTTCTGCACACACCCAGGCCCAGCAGAGGGAGCTTACAAGCTGTGGATTGCTGATGGCTAGTCACAGGCAGGTTTGATTTAGTCATGTGCCAGAGTCTTGCAGATCTACCTAATACACAGAAACACACACAAGGAGTCAGCCAAAATGGGAAGACAAAGAAACAGTCCCTAATTGAATGTACAAGAGAATTCTCCAGAAGAACTAAATGAAATGGAGACAAGCAATTTATCAGAGAGTTTAGAGTAATGATTATAATGATACTCAACAGCATGAAAAAAGGCACAGAAACCATTAAAAAAGATCAGTCAGAAATAATGTAATATCTGAAATAAATAATACACTGGAGGAAATAAACAGTAGGTAAGAGGAAGCAAAGGATCAAATCAGTGATTTGGAAGACAAAGTAGAAAAAACATCCAAGCAAAGCAGCAAAAAGAAAACCAAAATTAAAAAAATAAATGAAGAGGGCTTAAGAAACCTTTGGGACAACATGAAGCATAACAACACTTGCATCATAGGAATATCAGAAGGAGAAGAGAGTGAGCAAGGGATTGAGATCTTATTTGAAGAATTAATGAGCAAAACTTCCCTAATCTGGTGAAAGAAAAAGACACACAAGTCTGGGTAGCACAGAGAGTCCCAAACAAGCTGGACCCAAAGAAGCCTACATGGAAACACATCATAATCAAAATGACAAGGCTTAAAGACAAGGAGAGAATCAGAAAAGCTGCTACGGAAAAGCCATTGGTTACTGCAAGGGAGCACCAATTTAACTGTCATCTGATTACTCATCAGAAACATTTCAGGTCAGAAAGGAGTGGTGTGCAATATTCAAGGTGATGAAAAGCAAGGACCTACAACCAAGGCTGCTTTACCCAGCAAGACTATCATTTAAATTCTAAGAGGAATAAGGAGTTTCCCAGACAAGAAAAAGCTAAAGGAGTTTGTTAACACAAAATTAGTACTGCAACAAATGTTAAAGGGCTTTCTTTAAGGAGAAGAAGAAGAAAAAGAGAAAGAAAAAAACAGGCAAGTAGTCTAACAATAAAATGGCACTATATATGTATTTATCAATAATGACTTTAAATGTCAATGGCTTAAATGCTTCAGACAAGAGACATAGGGTAGCAGAATGGATAGGAAAATAAGACCCATATACATGCTGCCCCCAAGACACCTACCTTAGATCAAAAGATACACACAGACTAAAAGTTAAGGGGTAGAAAAAGATATTTCATACAAGTGCAAAGGAAAAAAAGCTGGGGTAGTCATACATATATCTGACAAAATAGACATTAAACCCAAGAGACAAAGAAGGGCACTACATAATGATAAAGGGAACAATCCAGCAAGAGGACATAATCCTAGCAAATATTTTCTCACTCACATAGGGGCACCTAAATATGTGAAACAAATCTTGATGGACATAAAGGGAGAGATCCACAGAAATACAGTTATAGTTGGGGGTTTTAACACCCCATTGACTTCAATGGATAGATCTTCCAGACAGAAAATCAACAAGGAGAGAGTGGCCTTAAAAGACACACTAGATCAAATGGATTTGATTGATATCGTCAGAGCATTTCACCCCAAAGCAGCAGAATATACATACTTTTCAAGTGCATATGGAATGTTACCTAGGATTGTTCAAATGTTAGGACACAAGTCTCAATAATTTTATGAAGACTGAAATCGTATCAAGCATCTTCTCTGACCACAAAGCTATGAAACTCGAATCATTCACAATAAGAACACTGAAAAACACACAAAGTCATAGAAACTAAATAACATGTAATTAAACAATGAGTGGTTTAACAAAGAAATCAAGTAAGAAATCAAAATATACCTTGAAACACAGCAATACAAAATCCATAGGACATAGGGAAAGCAATCCTAATAGGGAAATTCATAACATTACGGGCCTATTTCAAAATACAAGGAAAATTTCAAATAAACAGTCTCACTTTACATTTAAAGGAACTTGAAAAAGACCAATGAACAAAATTCAAAGTGAGTAGTAGCTAGGAAATAATAAAGATCAAGGCAGAAACAAAGAAATAGGCTAAAAAATGATACAAGAGATCAATGAATCCAAGAGATGGTTCTTTCAAGAAATAAACAAGATTGACAAACGATTGAACAAACTCACCAAGAAAAAAAGAGAGAGGACCCAAATAAATAAAATCAGAAATGAGGAGGAAGATGGCGGCTTGGTATGAGGGAGCAGATTCCATTTCCTCCTACACATGGGAGAGAAACCAGGTCGATATATGGAGGAATAGAGCAGACAGCCAACAGTACCACAACATATATGAAGATAGGAGATCAAAAATTGTAGCGGACATTGAAAAACCAGATGGTAAAGGGACTACTTTGGGACAATAGAGGCCTAGAGATCAGCATGGGGAGCAGGGAGGCAGCAACCTCAGCCTGCGGGCCATTGGGCTGACTGCAGGGAGCTGGGTCAACGCTCCCCTCCCAGTTAGGCAGGGTTCGAGCAGCACTGGGGGGAAGCCTGGATGCTTGAAATTTTGCAGAGCAATTTCAAGGATTGAGCTCCAAACACACAGGGACTGTGAGCACCCACACAGAGACCTGGAAAGAGTGTGGGTGCAAGTGGTGTGACCAGAGGCAGCCCTGCTGGGTGCGCCCACAACCTGGAGAGAGAGAGAGACTTGTAGAGCACCCAGGGACCACACCAGATATGGAGAGAGAGAGAGTGCCGTGGGTGACTTGGAGCCTGCACCTGGTAAACCCAGAGCAGGCACCTGCCCAGCAAGAGACAGTGAGAGGGCTCCGATAAACTCAGAGCAGTCATGCATGTACGTGGCGACAGACCTTGAGAGGGCTGGATAAACCCAAGCAGCCATAGAACGCGAGATGCTCAGATAAACCCAGAGCAGCCAGGCTCGCGCGACTAGAGACCTTGAGAGATAAACCCAGGCGGTCAGAAAACCCTAGACAGCTCCCATCAATTCAGACTGGGCATGCCCGCGGATGGAGACCAGGAGACCTGGGGACCCAGAGACCACATCTATAAACCTGCCCTTCAGTCTACTGCAGCCAGCAAGAACGGAAAAACTGGTCGGACCAATTTGAAACAAGCAATAATTGTTTTTTTTTAATTTTTATTCTTTATTCTGTTTTTTAATTTTTCTTTGTTTTCCCTGTTGTGTAAGTGTGTGTGTGTGTGTGTGTGTGTGTGTGTGTGTGTTTGATCTTTCTAAAGAATTTTTTTATTTTAATTTTTATGTCTTAACACTTTTTACCTCTCTTTCCTTCTTTCTTGTTTTATTCCTTCTTCCTTTCTTTCCAGTTTTATCTCTTCTACCTTCTTTAGTCTGCTTTTTAAAAAAAATATGCACAAATAAGACAAAGAAAACCAGAACTGTGAAAAGACCAGAGTTGGTCCCAAAGAGGGGGCATCCTAACAGTGGAGACAGACAAATTTCACTTTGCTATTACAAGGAACCTGCAAGATACTACATATCTGCATCATTATTTTTACCTTATTCTTACATCTTTTATTTGAATAATATTCTGGTATTCCTCTTCCATCTGTTTAGTCTTCTTTGTTTGGATGGATATATTGCATCAATTGACAGGTTTCCCCTGTTCTCTCAGACATAGTATATTGTTAATTTATTGTCCTTCACTTCACTTGTGTTCCATTAGCACACTACTGAAGGTCCGAAACTCCTTATCCTTGGTATCTAGATTCCATAGATTCTGTCATATGATTGTTGCTCTAATATCATTGTAAATAATAGCTGTTCTATACTATTGTAAATACTACACAACACCGCTCCGAGATCCTAGCCCACTTCTCAGTATTCTGAACTCTATTACTGTAGCAGTTAACTCTATACTCTCACTCACTACACCTATTTACTATCCTTTATTCTCACCTTACCTCAGAATCTGACATCTCACAACCTCACTGCTTTCTAGGTCTAACTCACAACCCTTCCCTCCCCAACAAGAGACTTACCTTCATTCCACCATTTCTAAAAAATGACTTGTTGGGTGGTATATCACAGTTAATACTACATATAGCCAAAGGATTTCCTATCTCTTCTTTACTGGCTGCTACTGTAAAGAACATAGAATACTCTCTTGCTGTCTTAAACCATTTTGCCTTACCCCTCCAACTAATTGCAAAGTAGAATAGGTGGAAGCACTGAACACTAGAATAGCCGAAGGAGCCTGTACCACTGAACCTCACAGGTACTCTAACACAGAAACTCAACCATAAACCCAGGGAGCCAGAACAGATCAATTTGAGAAGCTGAGGCTAATAAGGAGAATCTCGCAAACAATGGGAAGACAAAGAAACAATCCCCAAATGAAAGGAAAGGAGGAAACCTCAGAAAGAATGCTAAATGAAATAGAGGCAACTCAACTATCAGATATTGAGTTCAAAGCAATGGTTATAGGGAAGCTCATGAGATCACACTGAATTACTAGAAATTACAGGGAAACTATAATTAACTCACTGAAAACTATACCAACATGAAAAAGGAAATAGAAACTATCAACAAGGGGCAAGAGGAAATGAAAAACA
This sequence comes from Carollia perspicillata, assembly GCA_004027735.1. Taxonomy (NCBI): domain Eukaryota; kingdom Metazoa; phylum Chordata; class Mammalia; order Chiroptera; family Phyllostomidae; genus Carollia; species Carollia perspicillata. The sequence goes on from PVKM010048146.1 coordinate 8,068, forward strand.
CAATATCTGGACTGAACAACAGAGTAGAAGGGATCAAAAGCAGGATCAATGAAGCAGAAGATCAGATCATCGAGCTGGAGGACAAAGTAGAAAAAAACACCCAGAAAGAGCAGGAAAAAGAAAAGAGGCTCAGAAAAAATGAAGAGGGATTAAGAGAAATACAAGACAATATGAAATGTAATAATATCCGCATAATAGGGATAGTAGAAGAAGAAGAGCAAGAGATAGAAAACCTATTTGAAAAAGTAATGATGGAAAACTTCCCTAATCAGATGAGAGAAAAAGTTACACAAATCCAGGAAACACAGAAAATCCCAATCAAGAGGAACCCGAAGAGGCCCTCTTCAAGACACATCATAATTAAAATGGCAAAATTTCAAGAGAAAGAAAGAATCTTAAAGGCAGGAAGGGAGAAACAGGAAACAACATACAAGAGAGCTCTGATAAAACTAGCAGCTGACTTCTTGATGGAAACACTCCAAGACAGAAGAGAATGGCAAGAAGTATTCCAAGCAATGAGAACCGGAGGCCTGCAACCAAGCCTACTTTACCCAGCAAGGCTCTCAATCAAGATAGAAGGCCACATAAGGAACTTCCCAGACAAAAGAAGTCTAAATGAATACACCTCCACCAAACCAGCTCTTTAAGACATGCTAAAGAGCCTGCTTTAAGGAAAGTAAGGAAGGGAGAGAGAGAGAGGAACACAGGTATGAAAATGGCAATTAATAAGTACCTATCAATAGCAACCTTAAATGTAAATGGATTAAATGCTCCAATTAAAAGACATAGAGTAGCTGAATGGTATAAGAAAGCATGACCCACACATATGTTGCCTACAAGAGACCCACCTCAGGACAAAAGATGTACACAAAGTGAAAGTGAAGGTCTGGAAACAAATTTTGCAAGCAAATGGATGGGAAAGAAAAGCAGGGGTAGCAATACTTATATTGGACAAAATAGACTTCAAAAATAGGGCCATAAAGAGAGACCCAGAAGGTCAGTTCATAATACTTAAGGGAAGAATCCACCAAGGAGACATAAACATTGTAAATATATATGCACCCAATGTAGGAGCACCCAAATACATAAAGAAAATCATACAGGACTTCAGGAAAGATATTGACAGCAACAAAATTATAGTAGTGGATTTTAACACCTCTCTGTCAAAAATGGACAGATTTTCTCAATGAAATATCAAGAAAGATATTGTGACATTGAACAATTCCCTAGATCAACTGGTCTTAACTGACATATAGAACATCCATCCCAAAGAAGCTAAATACACATTCTTTCGAATGCACATGGAGCATTTTAAAATAGACCACATGATAGGACACAAAACAAGCTTCAAAATTCAAGAAACTTGAAACCATACCAAGCATTTTCTTGGATCACAAGGGACTGAAAACAGAAACCGACCCCAAGGAAAAATACCCAAACACTCAAAATCATGGAGATTGAATAGCATGCTATTAAACAATGAATGGGGAAGGAGGAAGATGGCGATGGAGTAGGAGGGAGCGGATTTCATTTCCCCCTACACACAGGAGGAAAAACTGGCTAATCTACGGAGGAACAGAGCAGACAGACAACAGTGCTGCAGCGTATTTGAAAATAAGAGTCCACAAAGCTGTAGTGGTCACAGAAAAACCAGAAACCAGACGGTAAGAAGGATATTTCAGGACAGTAAGGCCCCGCGGGAACCAGTGCGGGGACAGAGCGAGTTTGTAGCCCCAGCCCCCGCGACCAGTGCCTGGCGCCTGGCGCCCGGCGCCCAGAACAGGCGCTCAGTCTACCACAGACTGCTTGAAAGCGGAGGGCCTGCCGAAAGCCATGGGAGAGAGCTGGGCCACCTGTTCCCTCCCTCCCCGACAGACCAGGGTTCAAGCAACACAAGCAGAGTTCTGGTCGCTGAGAGGGGAATAAGGAGGAAGAGGCAAAACGCACGGAGCCGTGACTACTGGCACAGTCTGTGCGCGCCAGCTTGGGAGAGCTGAGAGCCAGGCTGCTTCACACACTGACCCTGATAGTTACCGGGCTGCCCAGAGAATCAGGCTATACTGAGTGCCAGGCTTGAGTAGGAGGAATTTATCAAACAGAGGGGCTGGGAAATCTGCTGTGACAGCCCTGAAGCTGAATCCCAGCCCAGCCAGGCATAAAGGGAAACTACAGTGACTCCATCCCTGTAGCACTGGGAAGGGAAGCCTTTGGGCCCAAATTCACTGCGAAGGGAAGCATTTGGGCCCAAATTTGCTGGGAAGGGAAGCGTTTGGCGCCAGCCTAGCCCAATGGGAGCTCCTACACCCCAGCGTCTAGTGATAACCACCGGGGGAAAGGGCTCTGAAGAAAACCAGGACTCCCACATTGAAAATATTGGGGAAAGGAGTCAGACTGGCTGCTGGGACAGTGCTTGGAAAGCAGGCTGAGTAAATATCAGGAAGGGAGAATCGCCACACCAATCACTCCCCAGCTTTCTGCAGCCAGCAAGACCAGAAAAACCGGTTTGGCCAGTTTGAAACCAACAAGAGGTGTGGCTTTTTTGTGTGTTTTTTTAATGCTGTTTTTTAAAGTAATCTTTATGTTATTATTATTTTTAAATTTTTCACTACTGTTTTACTCTCCAATAGCTTTTCCTCTCTTCCTTTCTTTCTTGATTTAGTACTGCACACTTTATTTTGAATTTTATCTCTCCTTTCTTACTTCTCCTGCATTTTTTTTTAATACTCACAAGTGAGAGAAAAACTTGGAACTGTGAAAGGATCTGAAGTGGACTCAAACAGTGGGATACCCAACAGCTGAGACAGTGAGACAAATTTCACTCGACTATTGCAGGGAAACTGCAAGTTGCTGCATATTTGGATTATTATTATTTTCTCCTTTTTTCATTATTCCTACAGCTTTTATCTCAATAGTATTTTTGTATTCCCCTTCTTTCTGTGTAGTCTTCTTTCCTTGACAGGGTATATTGTATCATTTGACAGGTTTCCCCTGTCCTCTCTTCTACATTGTATTGTTAATTTACTGTCCTTCACGTGAATTTTGTTCCATCAGCACACTACTCAAAGTCCTATACCCATGTTCAGGTTATTCAGATCACATACATTCTGGCACATGAATTTTGCTCTAATATTATTGTAAATAACTACTGTTCCACACAAGTATAAATACTTGAAAGCACCCTCCCCAGATACAAGCCCACAACATAGTCTCTTG
>PVKM010048147.1:0-11263 GCA_004027735.1 Carollia perspicillata
ATTACCTTCAATTTTTCCCTCTATAATATAACAAAACCTGAATTTCAGCTGACAACTTCTAAACTAGGTTTCAGCCCAAAGCAATTTAGAAATAGACAAGTCAGAAACTCCTTAAAAATAAATTAGAGTTATAATGGAAATGCTGACAGATGCTTCTTTATAATAATGCCTGGTGAGACTACTATATTTCAGAAATGACTACATCACAATATGTATGTAAGTACTATATATTAAAATACAACAACGCCTAGCTTATAATTAAATCATGACCATGAATAATATTCAGTAAAATATCTTATATAGAAAGTGTGATACAACAAGAAAATATACTGAGTTAAAATATAATGCAAGCAAGGATTTATTAGAACATTCCCTTCAGAAAATTTAAACAAGAGGAAATTTCAACATAAACACTAGGTAGAGAAGTCAAGAAGTACAAACTCAGTACAACCTAAAAATAATTGGCTTCAAATGTGACAGGTATATACCATAATTATGTGTAAAACCATATCTGCCATAAGATGATCATACCCCTAAACTAAGACCAAAATGTAAAATTTAATATATATGTAACTTTTTTAAATTCTTAGTATTCCTGCTTCTATAATCATTGATCAGCTGCTCAGCTTTCTGCTCCTGTGACCTTTTCTGCAATTACACCTCATGGTGTCATTGTCTTTGATAGTTACAACCAACCATTCCCATCAACCCCTGCTTTTGAACCCCAACATCTATACTGCAATATACAGTGGTTGTGAAAGCAGTTTGGGGCTAAAGACTCAGCACAAACAATGCTACTACCATCAAAAAATTATGCTAAAGCTGAAGGTCAAAGAGGGAAGGTGGGGAACCTGGAAGAAAGGGGTAAGACAGTGGGGTGGGGGGAGGGAACATCTGTAATAATGTCAACAATCATAAATAAACAAATAAATAGAAATATATAGTAAGCCTTCATTTACTAAAAAGCTAAAACTGAAGAATCAATTGCATGGTTTAAGGTGAAATTAGAAACCCAGAAGCATTGCACAGATGAATTCTTCATTATAAAGCTACATGCAGGCCTCAACATGCACCTCATGACACCAGTGCATACACAGCTGGCCCTAAAACAAATAATTTATAATGAGCTTTCTTAGATGGTGCCATTTTTTCTAACTTCATCTAATGAAAATGTTGGATTTGTCTATTTGCAAGGGTCTGCTCTAGTGAGTTATTCACTACTCAGTGGTTCTCAACTCGGGACAATTTACTCCCTAAGGACATTTGGAAATGTATGGAGGCATTTTTTATTGCCATGAGTGATGGGAAGGATATTATTAGCATGTAATGAGTATTTAGCAGCCAGCGATGCTGCTAAAATTCCTACAATGTACAGAACAGCTCATCCCAAAATAATCATCTGGCCCAAAATATGCATAGTGCTACTGATGAGAAACCATTCACCAACTCCTCTCTTTTCTTACCACTCAACAATTTCCCTAGTTTCTCTTATCATTAACTCAAATAAACACTTTCTTAAACAGTCAACCAAAATTCAGAACTTAATTCGAAGAGACTTCCAGCCAACATGGAGGTGTAGGTACATATACTTCACCTCCTCACACAACCAAAAGAAGGATAACAAATTTAAAAACAAAAATAACAAAAACTGCTAGAAAATCAAACTGTATGGAAGTATGACAACCAAGGAGTTAAAGAAGAAACATTCATCGAGACTGACAGGAGGGGCAGAGACGGGCAACCGGGATGCAGAGGACATCCAGCAAGGTGGCAACTGTTGGACCAGGTGGGTGAGGTGGTGGTTGGCAGTCCCACATTTGCATGCAGATAAACAGGGAGGAAAAACTGGGGAGCGAGACAGACCATACACCCAGGGTTCCAGTGTGGGAAAAGAAAACCCTAAAACCTCTAGCCATAAAAACTTGTGAGGGTTCTGGAGGCAAGTAAAACTCCCAGCCTCACAGGAGAGTTCCTTGAAGAGACCCACAGCATCCTAGAATGTACACAAACCCACCCACCCAGGAATCAGCACCAGAAGGGCCCAATTTGCTTGTGGGTAGTGGGGGAAGCACTGAAAGCCAGCTGAGAACCAAGCAAGTAGCACTGTTCCCTCTCGGATCCTGCCCCCTCACAAGATACAACACCACAACGCTGCAGCCTGGGTTGCCCCACTGTGGTAAATACCTAAGGCTATGCTCTTTATAATGTAATGGGTGGGCTGAGACAAAGAAATATGGCCCAAATGAAGGAACAGATCAAAACTCCAGAAAAATAACTAAGCAAGGAAGAAATAGCCAACCTATCAGATGCATGGTTCAAAACGCCAATATTCAGGATGCTCACAGAAATGGTTGTGGATTATCGCAAAATACAGGAAGAAGTGAAGACTATGAAAGTGAAATAAAGAAAAATATACAATAAGCCAACAGTGAAGGAATGGACATTGGAACTCAAATCAATGATTTGTAACAAAAGGAAGAAATAAACATTCCACTGGAAAAGAATGAAGAAAGAAGAATTCAAAAACTGAGCAGAGGCTTAGGAACCACCAGGACAACTTTAAATGTTCCAACATCTGTAGCATAGGGGTGCCAAAAGGAGAAGAGAAGACAAAGAAATTAAAAACTTATTTGAACAAACAATGAGGGAGAACTTCCTCACTCTGGAAAAGGAAATAGACTTCCAGGAAGTCCAAAAAGCTCAGAGTCCCAAAGAAGTTGGACCCAAGGAAGCACACACCAATGCACATCATAATTACATCACCCAAGTTTAAAGATAAGCACAGAATCTTAAAAGCAGCAAGAGAAAAGGAGACAGTGACCTACAAAGAAGTTCACATGAGACTATCAGCTAATTTCTCAAAAGAAACCTTGCAGGCAAAAAGGAGCTGGAAAGAAGTATTCAAAAGTCATTAAAGTCAAGGACCTATATCCAAGATTACTCTACCCAGCAAAGCTATCATTTATAGTGGAAGAGCAGGTAAAGTGCTTCCCAGATAAGGTCAAATTAAAGGAGTTCATCATCATCAAGTCCTTATTATATGAAATGTTAAAGGGACTTATCTAAGAAAAAGAAGATCAAAACTATGAACATTAAAATGACAACAAACTCACAACCTTCAACAGCTGATCCTAAAAGAACAAAAACAGAAACAAACTGAGCAGACAACTAGATGAGGAACAGAATCACAGAAATGGAGATCACATGGAGGGTTATCAGTGGGGAGGGGGAAGGGGGAATGGGGGGAAAGGTACAGGGAATAAGAAGCATAAAAGGTAGGTACAAAATAGACAGGGGAGTTTAAGAATAGTATGGGAAATGGAAAAGCCAAAAACTTTTATGTAAGACCCATGGACATGAACTAAGGGGGGAGGGGATGTTGGTGGGGCAGAGTGGAAGGGGCTAAGGGAGAGAAAAAATGGGACAATTTTAATAGCATAATCAATAAAATATACTTAAAATAAAATATAAAAGAAAAGCACTTAAGGCAAAGAGAACTGAAGTATGCAGGTGACCTCCAAGAACAACTGATTCATTCATTCAACAAATGTCTCCAGTACAGTACTAGGCATTGCAGATACTGTGGTACCAAAAAAGACCAGATTTCTGCTTTCATGTAGCTTATATTCTCATAATGAGTCTCAGGGTAAAGAAATCTTCCAACTAAGTAAAAAGCCTTCAATGCCTAAAATATTCTGCAAGATGATGTAGCTGTGCACACAGTTCCCAGTGACACAGCGTTCATTCTATTTTTGAAAATGTCTTTATTTTAATGAGCTAAAATAACCTTCCCTGTAGTTTCCACCCTCTGATCATACTTCTGCTCTCCTGAGTCATAAAGAGCAATTCCCTGTTCCCCATGACAGCCCTTTACACAAAAAAGAGAGCTATCAGGCATCTGTAAATTTTGACTCCTAAAAGCTAAAACAATTCCACCAGTGCCTCTTACAACTCTTCTGAAGACTTGATCCTTTAGATTGCAAGGAAATGAGTAAAAATACTAAAATTTTGTAAGAATTTAAACTATGAGTTAGTAATTGCTAAATTTCCTTGAACTATTATTCTCAAACCCACAATATTGACTTTAATAAGAAAGAAATAACATTTACTGACCCTTAAATATAAAGGAATATCATTGACAGTTTAGATGCATTATCATACTTAATTATCATAAAAGTCCAATGAAATAGCTAATACTATCTTTACATTGGGCATAAAGAACTAAATCAGGCTCACCTTGGCAGGCGTAGCTCAGTGGATTGAGTGCCAGCCTGCGAACCAAAGGATCGCAGTTCAATTCCCAGTCAGGGCACATGCCTGGGTTGCAGGCCAGTTCCCAGCAGGGGACACAAGAGAGGCAACCATACATCGATATTTCTCTCCCTCTCTTCCCCTTTAAAGATAAATAAATTCTTTAAATTAAAAAAAAAAAGAACTCAGGCTCAAAAAATTAAAGGAATTTTTTCAAAAAGTTCATATTCTTTTTCTAAAATCATGCATGCTCTTTTCATTTTATCACGTTACCTAAAAAAATGATGCTGGTTTTCACACTTTGATGCAATTACTAAGATTTCATTATTTTAATGAACCAGTGTTAAAAATGATGCTAAATCTCAGAGAAGTTTATGGTTGTATAAAGGAAGTCCAGGAAGCTCAGAGAGTCCCAAAAAAGGTGGACCCAAGGAAGCACATACCAATGTTCATCATAATTATATTACCCAAGATTAAAGATAAGGACAGAATCAAAAGCAGCAAGAGAAAAGAAGACAGTTACCTCTAAAGGAGTTTTCATAAGACTATCAGCTGATTTCTCCAAAGAAACCTTATGGGCAAAAAGGAGCTGGAAAGAAGTATTCAAAATCATGAAAGGCAAGGACCTACATCTAAGATTGCTCTATCCAGCAAAGCTCTCATTTAGAATGGAAGGGCAGATAAAGTGCTTCTCAGATAAGGTCAAGTTAAAGGCGTTCATCATCACCAAGCCCTTACTATATGAAATGTTAAAGGGACTTATCTAAGAAAAAGAAGATCAAAATTATGAACATTAAAATGACAACAAACTCATAACTATCAACAACCAAACCTAGAAAAACAAAAACCAACTAACCAAACAACTAGATCAGGGACAGATTCACAGAAATAGAGATCACATGGAGGGTTATTGGTGGGGAGGAGGATGGGAAAGAATGGGGGAAAAGGTACAGGGAATAAGAAGCCTAAATGATAGATACAAAATAGACAGGGGAAGGTTAAGAATATATGGGAAATGGAGAAGCCAAAGATGTTATGTGTACGACCCATGGACATGAACTAAGGTGGGGAAATGCTGGTAGGAGGGGGGTTTCAGGGCAGAGGGGAATAAAGGAGAGAAAAATACAGAACAACTGTAATAGCATAATCAATAAAATACATTAAAATAAAAAAGAAAACAATAATTAATAACAAACAAAAAATAATCCTGTTGTAGTACAAAAGCATTCTAATATCAAGTATCTTTTAATAAGAACATACATTTTCTTGTTCTACCTATATAAGTCTCCATCCCAATACAGTGAATTGTTTCATTAACAAATTCTAATATATGCTTTTACAAGTTGCTATTTAATAAGAAAACAATTTTTTAAAGAATCCATTTGTTATTTATACACATATTATATACAGGGCTCAGCAGAAGTAAGGCCTGCTTGAATGTGGTTGATAGGGTAATAATATGGGTATAATAACTTACAGTTTTCATTTGCACATTTCACCTAATGTGTCATATGGTGTGCTTATGTGACATTGTTATTTTACAGAATTTCATGCTTATGATTTTGTAATAAAAGATTTTGTAATTAAAAAGGGGGGGGCATTATTTGTGCTGGACCCTGTATAATGGAATAGCATACAATGCCAACAATTCTTAAAACTAACTCATGGCAGTCAGGCAGTGTAATATAGTGGCAGGGATTAATAAAGCACACTGGATTTGTAGCACTGAACAACCTATTAACCCCTCTGCACCTCTGTGTTCTAAACTAAAAATGGAAAAAGTAACGGGAACTGTCCCACAGGGTTGTTGGAGTACAGGTAACAGGCTCTAAATTGGTCTCCCCGTCCTCCATTCTTCTTGCCCTTCCTTTGCACTCCACGTGCTTCTATTCCCCACACAAACCACCAAATTCGTCCTTGTAAAACTAAAATCAGAACAGTCTGAAAGCACCCGCACTTGAGTTTCCAATTCAGCCCTGGACTCTGGCTCTGTTGACACCAGCCATGGGTCACTCCGGCTGGAATGGTGCATCCCAAACGCACTCCCGGGCCTGCCAGATGAGGACAAAGTGGCTGTGCCAGACCTGTGGCTCCAGGTTCCCCCATGGCCCAGGCTAGACCTGGGTGCCGGGTCTGACCTAGACCTGACAGGCGGTGGCCTGCATCACTGTCTGGCCTGCCTAAAATACTTAATTGATTCTGCCAACCTGAAGACCCGCTTCCAATCCAAAGACCATGACTAAAAGCTAACGCAGCTGAGCATGGAGCCCTACACTCAGGAAAAGGCTGAGAGTACAGTGGGTATGGGCTCCTGTGTGTCCCCCCACCCCACTCTGCAGCAGTGGGCAATGTCCACAGAAGTATCCACTGAGGCTCCTGTGATGGACACATTTACTTGACATGGCCTGGGGATGCAAGGCAGAGGAAGTGCTGATGGACAGTGATGCAGGACTAGGCTGGGAGAGGCTGTGCCAACCTTTTTTGGTCCTGGGTTTGTTAAGTGGATGGGCTTTTCTGGGTGCCCTCCCCTTTGAATAACTGAACTGGATAAAGAAAAAATGAAATGAAATGAAATGAAACGAAACAAAAATCAGACCATGTCATTGCATTGCTCAAAAACCTCCAAAGGCTTTCATCATCTATGGAATAAAACCCAAAACCCTACTGTTACCATCGATATTTAACTGATTATTTATAAAGGAAAGAGAGCAAAGGGACTTAGACATTGAGCTTAATCAACTGGGGAGCAGAAGCCTGTCTGTTTCATCAAGAAGCTACACCTTCACCCGGCAGGGGATTACAGTATTTTTCCACCAGGAGGACAAATGCTTCTCCCTTCCCTGCTCTGGTACCAGATTGTTGCGGGGCATGATGGGAGGAGCTTGACCAAAGAGGCCTGTCAGTCTAACTAGGGGGTGTGAACCTATTGAAAGCTCAAGAAAGCTTGGGAAGTTGACTGGTTCTTTTGAAGAACCTTCTGGTCTTTTCCAAGACCAAGCTAATATAATCCCAGGAGAACAAAAAATCAAGCGGTGAGTGCACACTCTCTTGCTCCCTGTCTCTGTCTCATGACCCACACTCTCTCCATGTACTCATGCCCGCTCTGTCTATAGCCATGTGGCCTTAGCAGCCGAATGTCCAGTGTCTGCGTGGACTATACATGCAAGCTCCAGGAGGGAGCATGAATGCCTCAGTACCGCAATGGGCTGCAGCTGGAAACATGGCCAAGCTAGCTGGATGCTAACTAAACCATGCTTTAATATGGAGCAAACCTCTAGATGTGGCTTTTGCTTTGGCCTTACCAAGGACAAGATTGGACCTTTTCCCTATCAAGACAGAGATGGGAAACCAGGAGGGGAACCCACGTAATTTTATATCATCAATAAATTTACCATGGAACCCCATCATCCCACAGAGGTCTCAGTTTCTCACAATACCACAAGGACTAGTTTTACACAAGCAATACTACCACATCCTGTAAGATCCTACATAAGATCTAGGCCATTGCTCCCATGCTCATTTTCTGCTCTTGTTCTCTCCACTTGGAATGTTCTTCTGCCAAATACCTGGAGGGCTCACTCTCTTTCCTTCCATTCAGGTCTGCTTGAAAAATCATCTTCTCAGATAAGCTTTTCCTGATCATTCTCTGTTGTAGCTTATCTTTCTTTACTGTAGTATGTGGATTTTGAAATGGTAATGTTAGGTATTGAAAATTTCTTGAAAACTAGAGAGCCAGAAACACAGAGATAGCCAGTAGCATAACATGATCATTGCAATTCGTAGAGTAATTAGCATATTTTGCTATGCATAATGAACTCCCGTGTACAATGTGCACCCACCATTTTGGCCCAAACTTTCAGGAAAAGAATCTTTCATTTTAATTTTTTAATTCAACCATTTATTTATATTTAGATATTTGTTTTCAAACTATAAGGAAATTTTAGCATTTATTTTTGAACAGATGTGGTACAAGAAATTTTATGTAACAAATTAGAAAACACAAGAACAGACACAAGGTACAAGACACTTTATGTACCAGTAACAAATTAGTACTACACATGTATAATAAATTTGGGCAAAAAAAGTGTGCATTATACATGGCAAAATATGGTAAGGGCTTCCGAAAGGCTTCTGGAATTCTACTCCTCAGAGAATTCATGGCTTTTTCTTTGACCTGCTCTGGTTAGAGCCCATTAACCCAGGCACAGTCCAGGCTACAGCAATCACAAAATGTTAATAGTAAGGCATTAATATTTCCTTTTTAAATATTTCTTCAAGCTGTTTTTCTTAAAACTAAAAACCAAGACATGCTCTAGCCTTGAACAGTTACAAAGTACATGACTCACCAAAGCTACCTCAGAGACACTTAATGTACAATTGAAATGAGGTTACAGGAAAGGAAGCTGAAGTGTAGCCAAAGGAGCTCCTTCCCAGCTCTGTGTGACCTCATGCAAGCTACTCAGCTTCTCTATGCTTCTATTTCCTTATCTATAGGACAAAAAAATTGCTCCTACTCATAAAAATATTATGAAAATGAGATACAGAAGGTAAGAATTCTAGACATAAAATAAGCCACCCTAAATGTCTGCTCTCTCAGCTCATAAAATAAAAACTCAAGCAATAGTCTGGAATCCACTGGAAATGCTTCATACTTTTGTGTAATGTCCACCATATCTGACATAGATTCAGAAAATGTTGGCTTTGTTAAATTTAGTAGAAGAAACATACATTATTTCTGAATGTTTAGATGGTGAGAGGTTCAGAGAAAGTGAGCAATTTGTGTAAGGCTTTGTGACTCACTAACAAAGTAAAACTACACACTTTACGAAAAGGAATCAGCATTTCTCTAGACTTAAAAGACACCTAATATAGTCATTATTCATATGACTTCCCAAAACTCATGTCATTTTTTACTCATCTAGTCACTGAGTCAAGACATTTTGAAATTCAAGTCTATGCCACACTATTCTAGGTGTTAGAGATAAAAAGAACAAAGGCTTGGTCCCTCACCTACCCATAAAGGAATTGAAAGGCTTTTAAAAATAGTTAATCTTAAGGGTTATGGAAGCTCTGAGGACAAAAGGAATTATTTTAGAAAAGGCATTATAGCAATGCTGCCTAATAGAAGTTCTTTCAATGATGAAAGTATTCTTTCATATGTGCTAATACAATAGACACTAACCAGATGCGGCTATTGAGTACCTAAAATGTGGCAAGTATGATTGAGGAACTGAATTTAAAGTTCAATTGCTTTTCATTAATTTTAATTAATATAGATCCTAATAGCCACATATAGCTAGTAGTTACTGTACTAGACAGTAGAGCTTTTATAGGATGGGTAGTACATGAGCTGAAGTCTTTCTTTTTAAAATGTTCTTCCAATTATTTTTAAATTTGTCTTTAAAAGCTTATTTTTATTGCAGTTTTTCTATTACCATTTACCAACCAAATGCTTTCATCTAACTCCACCCACATCCGTCACAATCACCACACTGTTGTCCGTGTACATAAGTTCTTTTCTTTTTTGCTCCATCCCTCCACCCCCAAGCACCCCTCACCCTGGAGCTGTCAGCCTGCTCTCTATCTATGAGTCTGTCTCTATTTTGCTTGTTAGTTCAGTTTGTTCATTAGATTCCACATATGAGTGAAATAATATGGTATTTGTCTTTCTCTGACTGGCTTATTTCATTTAGCATAGTGTTCTCCAAGTCCATCCATGCTGTCACAAAGGGTAAAATTTCTTTATTTTTTATGCCTGAGTACTATTCCATTGTATAAATGTACCACATCTTTTTTATTCACTCATCTACCAATGTGGACTTGGGCTGCTTCCAATTCTTGGCTATTGTGACTATCGCTACAATGAACATAAGCGTGCATATACTCTTTCGAATTAGTGATTCAGATTCTTTAGATAAATTCTCAGAAATGGAATGACTGGGTCATAAGGCAGATCCATTTCTAATTTTTTGAGGTATTTCAATACTGCTTTCCACAGTGGCTGTAGGAATCTGCATTCCCACCAACAGTGCAAAAGTGTTCCCCTTTCTTCACGTCCTCCTTAGCACTTGTTCTTTATTGATTTATTGATAGTCATTCTGACCAGTGTGAAGTTATATCTCATTGTGGTTTTAATTTTCATTTCTCTGATGATTACTGACATTGAGCATCTTTTCATATGTCTATTAGCCATTTGTATGTCCTCTTTGGAGAAGTGTCTATTTAGGTCCTTTGCCCATTTTTTGAGTGTTTGTTACCTTGGTGTTGAGTTTTATAAGTTCTTTATAAATCTGCATATTCGCCCCATCAGATGTATCAGCAAATAAGTTCTCCCAATCAGTGGGTTGTCTTTTTTATTTTGTTTTGCCGTGCAAAATCTTTTCAGTTTGTGTGGTCCCATTTGTTTATTTTTCTTTTGTTTACCTTGCCTGAGGAGATACATTAAAAAAATATATTGCTACAAGCAATGTCTGAGATTTTACTGGCTGTGTTTTCTTCTAGGATTTTTATGGTTTTGAGTCTAGCATTTAAGTCTTTGATCCATTTAGAATTTATTCCTGTGTGTGGCATAAAAAGGTAGTCTAGTTTTATTTATCTTCACATCATCTGTCCAATTTTCCTAACACCATTTATTGAATAAACTAGTGAGCTGTTTGTGCTTGCCTCCTCTGTCAAATATTGACTGTAAAGGTGTGGGTTTATTTCTGGACTCTCTATTCTGTTCCATTGGTCTAAGTGTCTGTTTTTTTATGTCAGTACCATGCCGTCTTGATTACTATGGCCTCGTAGTACAGTTTTATATTAGATAGTGTGATTCTTCCAACTTTGTTATTCTTTCTCAAGATCATTGTTGTTATTTGAGGTCTTAAGTGGTTCTACATAATTTTTTTTGATAGTGTACATTTTTTTTTTTACTTGTTAAGCAAAATTTAATGCTTAAAGGAGAAAATGCATAGTTTGGCTTTTACATCCATGAAAAATGGCTCTCAATTGGTGGATTTCGCTTATTCAA
>PVKM010048148.1:0-11272 GCA_004027735.1 Carollia perspicillata
CCAGCCAAAGAGAGGCCTCAGAGAAACCAACCCTGCCAGCACCGTGGCCTTGGACTTCCAGCCTCCAGAACGGGGAGGAAGAAAGGTCTGCTGTTTGCGCCCCCAGCCTGCGGAGTGTGTTGACGGCCGCCCCAGTGGGTGGATGCCATGGGTGTCACCGCATCTGCTCCCTGCTGTCCCCTCACCACACTGAGCAGTGTCCCAGGCCCACGCGCTCGCTCCCACTCACAGGCTAGGGATTCCGCCGCCGCCATCGCTCGGCTGAGGAAGCTGCGGCTTGAGGATGTGAAATGGTTGTCCAGGTTAGCAACAGCGAAAAGATGGCAATCAAACATTATCCGGTTCTGTGGCCCATGCAAAATCTATGGCCGCACCGCACCAATACTAGATACTTGAGGAGCAGAATTAGAGGCTGGCCAGGTAGTTCAGTGGGTTAGAGCGTCGTCCTGATACACTAGTCAGGGTTCTGCTCATCGAATGCATCGGTAAGTGGAACAATAAAACAATGTTTCTTTCTCTCTCTGTGTCAAATCAACTGAAAACAATGAGAGGGAGGCGACTTACTTCTCCACCCAGAGCACGGACACGAGCTTCACGCCCCTCTCCTGGGCCTTGTCCCAAGTGCGCTGGTACCCGTCTTTGAACACGACGTGAGTCACTTGTTTGTTCAAAGTTTTTGAAACCTGCAGATAAAGGGCAAAACCTTTTTTAAGTCAATAGCTACCATCTGCACAGAATTCCACTAAGTAAGTACAGGCAGGTGCCACTCTCAGAGACGTGCACACAGCAAGCAACAAAACGCTAGCAAACTGCATCACCCTGTAGGGAGGACGACGCAGGGCAGGGCGAAGCGAGCCGACGGCGCTCGTGTGGGAGGCGGCGCAGTGATCTGGGAGTGGTCATACAGGAACGGGCTGTGACGCGGGCTCACCACTGCACGCCCACTTCTGCCCACCCTGTCCAGCCCCAGCCCTTATTCCAGGGCTGCAAAGTGGGCTAACCTTAAAAAAAAAAGTAATTCTTATTCACCACATTAACAGAGTAAAAATCACTATGATCACCTCAATACGTGTGCAAAACACATTTGGCGAAATTAGAAGTTTACTCACGAGGACGATCCTCAGTGAGTGAGGGTCCCAGACTCAGCACAAAGTGCATCGGGGGAAATGTAAGGGCTTCCCTTTGACGAGAGGGCGCAGACCAGGACGCTCGGCATCCCCACGCTACCACTCACTGGCCTCCCCCGTGCAGTACGCGGAGGAAAAGAGATAGAAGGTGCTGGATAAGAAAAACCGAAACAGTCTATGCACATACAGTTCCACTGGGTACGTCTGTAGAGCCCCCAAACACCACAGCACTCGTGAATGAGTCTGGGGACGTTCCTGGACACGAGGGGGACATACAAGCACTAACCACCTCACAGACCGGCAGCAGTTACAACCATGGGAGAGCACAGAACATGATCGAAATACACTTTGAAACCAAATCAACAACGGCACGTATCATGTTCATAGGTTGGGAAATTCCATTTTGTACAAACATCAGTTCTCTCTGTGCTGACCTGTTGTTGCTGATCCAGCCCCAATCGAAACCCCCTGAAGTTCTATGCTATGAACAGACAAACTGACTGTGAAATGCATTTAGAAAAGTGAAAGGCTACAAATGGCCAGAACACTTTGAAGAGCAGAGGAGGAGAGGGAGCGAATGCATTCTGAGGGGCAATGCGGGCGGGGTGGTTGGTCCTCAAGCAGAACGCGGACACTGACACAGGCACGCTGACCGCTGACCAAGGGTGGAGCTCGCCTCGGGGACAGTCGCTCCAAGGGTGCTGAGCGAAACGGATACTCCCATGGAAAGAACGACATTATTTCACACCATACAGGAAAACCAACTCCAGACACACTGCAGATCTAAAAGTGAAAGGCAGAATGATAAAACTTCCGGAAATAACAGAGGAGGAAAGCCCTCAGAACCTCAGTGCAGAGCAGATGTTTAAACCAGACACACAACAAAAACGCTCACCACACAGGGAAAACCGCACCGAATCCTCCCCCAAGCCCCTGCCACAAACACACTTGGTTTCCTGCTGAACTCCCTGGGAGCTGTCTGCAGTCACCGTTTCTGTTCCCAGCATCTCACCTGTCATCAAAAGACACCACTGGGAAGAGAAGAGAAGCCGAGCGACAGAGAACCTGACTTCAGTCTGCGCAGCTCAGCGGCGACCTTCGGCTCTCAGACCAAAGCTGTACTCGCCGGGATGGACTTTTCTGAAGAGTCTGCAGCGTTTCAAAAGTCCCTCCCTCGACCTCCAGCTTGTTTCCCGGATTCTGACATTCTTCTTCATCTCTGGCCCTGGGTCCAGCCCCTCGCCCCCTACCCTGTTATCAGCCCTGAGACGCTCCATAGGGTCCGCCTTCAGCACCTCCCCTTCCAGCGCCTGAGCCCTGGACTCCTGAGCCCTGAAGTGAGGTTTCCAGCCTGGACTACGAGCCCCAGATCCGCACACCTACACGACTGTCAGACGCTTCCCGGGCCCAACTTCCCAGCCTTTCCCTCACACACCTCTTCCGTCCCTGCATTCCTCACTGGATCGACAGCAGCGGTGCCCAAGCAACCCAGGGCAGGACGTGCACCGTCACCCAGAGTCCCCCTTCCTCATAAGCACCAGACCAGCCGTCCTACAAATCCTCCCGGGCCAAATCCTACATATTGTGGGTTTCTTCTTGTTTCTCCTGCCTCTTACCCACTGTCTTCTTTTCCCTTCATGTTCTAACTAATCACACCCCAAGTAAGAAAATGTAAAGATATCTCATTATGCACCAGAGGGCTATCAAAATGTAGCCGTGTTGAGATGAATTCTTAACTAACATGTAGCAACAGTGAGAAGGATCTCTTAGCTGACGTGAAGCAATGGTGAGATGAATTCTTACACGTAGCAATGGTAAAATGATTTTCTTACCTACGTGTACCAAATAGTAAAATGAATCTCTTACCTTTGCCCCCATCTCCACAAGTTGATTTGTAAATGTCTTTGAATAATTTTCTGTTCCATTGGCTGACCACACTTCAACATAAGCCACCACATCTAAAAAATAAACAAGGTATTCACATTTTAAAGATATTGAAAACCCAGCATCCCTCCCCAAAGATTTCAATACATTTCTCTCTTGTTCTATTTACATGAAAAAATAAATTTAAAATTTCTTCCATTACAAGCCTATTCAAAAGAGCATTAGTGCTATCACGGCTCTTAAAATCTCAAACAAGAACAACTTCACTCATGCACATGTCACGGTTTGCATTACTAACACTCAAAGCTCTTCCCAAATTCCTAAACCAGGCTTAACTCTTCTAAGGCAAGAGTCTGTTTTCTGTAAAGGACCTGACAATAAATACACACTCTGGGCTTTGAGAGGCTACCACTCACGGCTCCAAAGGCTGTACTTAACTCCAAAGGCTGTACTTAACGAGTGAGCTCGGCTGTGTTCCGATAAAGCTTCATAGACAACAACGTTAGAATCTGATATATTTTTCATTTGCTATTCTTCCGGAGTTTTTCTCCACCACCGTCCCCACCACTTATAAAAGTAAAACAGTCTCGGCTGGCAGGTCCTACAAAAACAGGCAGCAGGCGGGATGGGGAGAGGGGGACACAGCCTGCAGACCCCCCCATCCCGTGGCTACCTTTCTCCCAAAACCTAACTCTTGAAAGGAGCCTCCAGGTGTGCCATTCTAACTAACTGTGAGCAAAGCAAAAGGAAAGGCAGGTTAATTTAACAGAAACCCAACATTAAAAAAGCAGCCAGACCCGACTGCAGTTTCTGTAAAGCCCTGGCCTCCTCTTTGGGCTCGAAGGTCTGTACTCCAGGCCCCGCACTGCAGACCCCACTACCCTCCACGCCGCCCTGCTCCGACCCCCGACTCTGAGGCTGGCCTGCTCCGCAGCAGCTCCGGGGGCCCAGGGGCCTACCCTGATCGCGGGGCAGGCTCGGGTGCTCCAATCGCCCCTGCGCTGCCCAGCTGTGGGGTGCGGGGAGTCCCTACACGCCCGTGCCTCGGTTTCCCCACCTGCGAAGCGAAGTAAATCCGAGCTGCCGGGTCTATTAAAATCGAGACGGTACTAATCAAGCCTCTGGCACAGTTCCTGGACACAATTCCTCAATGAGGCGTCGCCGCTGTTGTCATAACGACACACAAGGACACGAACGCGGCAGAGAATCTGCTTTCTTTTCCTAATTCCACAATTAACTCCGCGCCCCTGGAGTCGCCCGGCCGCGCTCGGCGCTGCGACCTGGGCGAAGGCCGACGATCAACCACCCCCCGGCCCCGGCGGCGCGGTCGCCGTCCCGGACTCGGGGACAGACCCCACACTCCACATGGAGCCAGGCTGACTTCCGGGGATCCGATGGCCCCCCGGCGCGCCTCACCAGCCCTGCCCCCCGCCCGTCCCGCACGCGCTCCCAGGGAGAACCAGCCCTCACCTTTCAGAACCGAGGCCTGCGGGGTCCCGGGCTCCGCCATGAGGAGCGAGGGGAACCGCACTGCCGCGCCGAGCGGGACTCGGCGGACGCGCCGGGCAGCACCGAGCATGCGCAGGGCCGGCGCGCCGCTCCCCTCCACCCCGCGAGAATCCGCGCTCCGCGTTTTCTCAGCTGCCGGAGGCGGAGCCGCGCAGGCCCGCCCTGTGGCCAGCGGCGAGGGGGCGCTTCCTGCGCGGACGCAGACCCGAAGTCGCCCTCCTGCCCCGCGAGGGTTGTCGTCTGTCCTCTGGTCCGTTACGAGGACGAACGGCCCTAAAATCCGAGTCGAGCCCTTCAGTCCCCTCAGGAGACTTAGAAGCTCTCGGCGCCTCTCCTGGGCTCACTTGGGAGCCGGGCAGGGAAGGGCGCCGACGGCTCCGGGGGACCATAGAGCATAACTGCTCGGAATCCCCGGAATCCCCGTCACCTGCGCGCCCCGCGCTCCCGAGCGCCGCCCTGCCGTCCGCGCGCGAAATGGCCGCGCCGAAGGAGACGCGGGAGGCCGCGGGCGGTGACCCCGGACCGCGGATCCGCTGGGTCCCCTCGCCAGTCGGACTCCCTGGAGCTCTGCAGCTCGCAAATCCCGGAGCAGATTATAACTGGCCGGACCGGGCGAGCCTCGCGCTCGGGAGTTGCCCGGGCCTCGCTCCGCTCAGTGGGTCCCGGCTTCAAACCTCCCGCCCGAGGAGCCCCGCCCACGCCGGGCAGGGCGCAGGCGCAGGCCCCGCCCGGAGACTGCTCGCGCGCGCGGCTGCCTGGAGTGCAGACCTGGGCGGGTCTGCAAGTCCGTCCACTGTAGTTCTCTGTTTGGCGTGTCTGAGACCCCGGATCGGTCAAAGGATCGATACCGTTTGTACTCAGGGATGAACCAAAACTTGCGCAGACGCTCATTTCCAATGCTTTCAGCCCCATCTTAGTGTTCTACCTTGTAGTGCAGATTCCCAGCTCAGGGAAAACGCGACCTTCAGAGTGAAAGGGGCCCTTCTAATCTAGAGGTCGAAAGTCCAGGCCAGAGAACAGACTGACAGCTGTCAGAGGGGTCGGGATACAGGGGCTGGATGAAAAATGCGGAGGAATTCAGCGGAAAGAAAAAAAACTCGTAGACAACAGTATGGTGACGTGGGTGGGGGCAGGTAGCGGAGGGTGAAAGGGCGATAAGGAGACTTGGGGTGGCGAACACACAACACAGTACACAGGTGATGCGTTACAGAATTGGACGCGTGGAGCTTATATAATTCTGTTAACCAGTGTCACCCCCATACATTCAGCAATTCAAAAATGTACAAGAAGAAGGGGGAGGAGGAGGAGGGGAAGAAGGAAGAAGAAGGAAGGATGAACTGGATCTGGTTTTGAGGCTTGTCTCCAAATAGCGCACAGCCACTCTTGGCTGCGAGACACAGGAGTTACTGAAACTCCGGAAGCTTCCTTTCCCCCGGGGTGGGGGGGGTGGGGGGGGGGCTGAACAGCAGCACGAAGGATCGCTGGCGTTCCTGGAGCACATGTCACGGGCTTTGGATGTGTTGTCAGAGTTAATCCTACCCAGCTGGCGAGTGTGCTGAAATTTGCAAGGCACTTCCATATGTTCTTCCGCCCAGATTCTCGCTAAAGTTCTGTTATTCTAGAGGCGTCTCTCACGGTAACCTGGAGACTAACAGCGGCCGCCCCCTCTTCTGCCCCACCCCCCACCCCCTGAGGAGTTAGGGAGGCTTTCTCTTTATATTTTGTATCATTTGATGCTCACAGGAGACATTGCATAGCCAATGTGACTGTAAACATTACAAATACAACTTATGTAAATATATACATATGATCT
The DNA here is from genome assembly GCA_004027735.1 of Carollia perspicillata. Lineage (NCBI taxonomy): Eukaryota > Metazoa > Chordata > Mammalia > Chiroptera > Phyllostomidae > Carollia > Carollia perspicillata. The sequence goes on from PVKM010048148.1 coordinate 6,334, forward strand.
TATTCATGACGTTAAGCAACACAACTTGAACCAAACAAATTTTAAAGGTCTAATTGGCTTTATGGAAGGATTCATGAATCAGGCGGCATCCCGCCCAGCAAGTAGAAAGGAGGTCCGGAGGGCCACAGACACGGAAAGGTTTTTGAAAGCGCAGAGCGGGTGGGACAAGGAAACCAATTTTTTTTAAAGGATTATTTCAGGCGAGGTCACCTTCCTTTGGGGAACAATTAGGACTGTTAGGAGGATTAGTTCATTGATGCTGACCAGGAAATTCCAGACTGGCTGCCTAAAATTATACTCCTGGGGAAGGTTGGAACTGTAATTAAGTGAAGTATTAAGCCTTGGTTTGCAGATGTGGGACTTCGCACAAATGACTGCATTTTGGGCCTGTTGTTTCTTTTTAGCCGTGAACCCAAAATGTGGCTACCCTGACAAACGCAGTAACTGAGAGTAACCGCACAGGATGTTTTCATCATAAAAAATTCCCAACTGAGCAGGTTATGAGGGGAAGTCAGGTCCTAAAGCCTGCAGGGTAGACGAATCTTTACTTTGATCAAGCTCTGGCCATGTTTTTGTATGGCTAGAATAACATATTTACAATCTCAGAACGACCTCCAAAGCTGAAGGTCCCTGGTACTGAGGAGAGATGACCCCCGTATTCCTCGTTACCTTTACCTGCATACCTGTAAGTTATATGTTAAATGTGGAGTATCCTGCGCCCACCAATATAAAAAAAAAACATGTATCAATCCATTTTCATCCAATCCTAGAGATTTCCCTGCTTTATTTTTCTCCCACCTCCTTAATCTTCCACCAATGGATTTCATTATCTTCCTTCCATCACCTCCTTTCATCCAAATGTGTAAAGGGCACTGCAAAACCCTTATTCTCTCTAGAGCGTTTTCTTAATCCTTTGAGGTTTTTGCTTCTGAGACCAGCCCCTAACCCTTGTCTAAGTAAGTGCGTCAAACTTCCCTTTCTGTCTGACATTTCCTCTGTGAACGTAACAATGCACACAAGCAATCAGGTTCAAGGGCGGTTCCCTGATGAGAGCAAACTAACACAGCTAGTAGCCGACGGTGCCGGCTGGAACTGGGACGCAAAGGGGCAATCCGCACAGACGGGCCCACAGGGAGAATACCATGTGACGATTGGAGCTACGTGGCCACTCGCCAGGGAGCTATCAGAAACTGGGCGGGACACCTGACTCAGCCTCTTCCCTGGAGCCTTCAAAGGGGACACAGCCCTGCCGACACCTTGACATCAAATTTCTCTTCCTAAAACAACAGTGAGATGATAAATTTCCGTTGTTCAAGCCATTGGGTTTGTGGTGTCTTGTTACGGCAGCCATAGGAAACTAACACTACCTGTGTGTAAGAAACAAAGCATAAAAAGAAAATAATGTCTGCACATGCATGTAAAAAATTTAATCTTTCCTGTGAAGAAATATTGAGACAGTTGGTGAAATCTGGAAAAGCCCTTAGATTAAAGTACAAATGTTAATTCCCTACTTTTGATCATTGTCCTAATGCTATTTGAGAAAAGGCCTTATTTTCGAGAAATATGCATGGAAATATTTCAGGGATAAAGGAACACACCAAGTCTGCAACTCCCTTTCTAATATTTCAGGGGAAAACTACGCAGATACACACACACTCATATACGTAGAAAGGACGATAAAACAGACGTGGTACAATGTTAACATTTGGGAGACCCGAGTGAGTGGTTTGTGGAAATTCTCTGTGCTATTGTTGTACTTTTTCTGTAAGCCCGAAATTCTTCCAAAATGAGAAGAATCATGGCAAGAAAATAGCGGGGCTAGACCTCAATTGGCCCGCGGGTCCCAGCCGCTCAGGGGGAAGGCAAACCTGGTTCGTGGTGGGCTTGTGGTCCTGGAGCACCGCCCGCTGGGAAGCCGGTCCCCTCGCGCACGTGGTGACGGCAAGTGAGGGGCTGGTGAAGGTGCAGTGCGGACTCGCTGTGGCCATCTGACTCATCCTCCCCGTGGAGAGGAGAGCGGTTTTCCCTGCGCCGATGACCTTCGACTGCCGTGCCGCAAGACTTGGAAAAACGTACCGCCCCTGACGGTTGCGGCAGGGGCACTGACCTCTCTCCCTTAGAATGTCAAATAAAACAGTGACTACAGCCAACACAACAGTAGCCAGCCGGTGTGAATGGATAAAAATTATACCCTTTTTTTGGTCAGATTGGCAAAAATTATATTTTTTGGTGGGCCACGGAATTTTGGTGATTAGTGTCTGTGTGCCAAGAGATGTAAAAGGTTGAAAAATCACTGTGCTATATAGTTTCTAATCATTTCTGTTAAGGACGGGGTGATTTAAATACAGAACACTAGTGTCTAGGCAAATAGTGCTGTTAAATACTAGACTTAAAAGTAACCTTGCTCCTTCTTCAAGCTGGAAGGACATTTACTCCGCCCAGAATAGAGTTTGCAGCGTAAAGGTATTTTGATTTCGTGTCACTTGAAGAACAGTTTCAGAGCTGGAACAAAAGGTCTTGTTTTAAAAAAAAAGTAAAATTTAAGAATGAAAGAAGAGTGCTGACCGAACGACAGCAAATTGAAAAGGACGCGTTTCTGACACACTGGCACACACAGACGAACTCCCAACGACACCAGTCTCCCGTCAACGTGTTCGTTTTAGAGACTGGAGGAGTGAGGCCGCCAGCTCGGGGCCACAGAGCCACTGGAACTAGCGTCAGCCCTGGACCTCGGGTCTCTGGATGTCAGGGTCCAGTCTGCCCGCTGCTCCACACTGCGTACCTTCCACACACCCTGACGGCACACTTTCTCTGTACCGAGAACTGGTGCCTCGACACACACAGGGCGACGGCCTTTTCTCATGTGCCTCACTCCCCTTCACATCAGAAGGAGAATTTATCGCAGGAGCTAAGGACTATGCAGCTCATTACTGAGAGCAAAGTTAGTTAACGAGTTCAGAGAAACTCGACCTTTGCACTAGCACACTCCAGTTTAATTTTTGTCGTTGCATTTCTATTGAGGGTTTTTCAAATTTTTATTAAATTTATTGAGGTGACACTGGTTAATAAAATTATATCGTTTTCAAGTGTAAAATTCTATCATGTATCACCAGAATATTCAGGGTTTTTAATAAAATCATTTAATCTAAAGGATCTAGTAGAGTCTAAAAAATAAGCTGTCTGTGCCTTTTCATTTTTACTCTCTGCCAGAGGATAACATAGGAAAGCCGTGTTCTCCGCCAACACTCCCTCGGAATGAAAGGGGCCCAGACGAGATGAGAAAGCCCCTTTGTACACACTCGGAGTGCAGGGGAGCTGGGGACCTTGGCTTCTGTGAGCAGCCCGCTTCCACCCAGCGGGCGAGTGCTCCTCCGCGGCTCACCCCGACGAGCTGGCAATTCTCGGACAGGCGCGGGGACCTGCGGTCTCGGAGACTCCTGGCAGAAGTCAGATAAAAGGCCCGGGTTCAGAAGGAAGCCCGGGGCCCGGCGTCTGAAGTTCCCTCCGGAACCCTCCGCTCTCAACAGCATAGAAACACAGGGCCGGCGTGGGCCCCGGCTCCCTGGCAGTTCACGAATTTCAAAGGCGAGGTGCAGAGCCGCAGTCCCAGCTTCCCTGGCGGCGTTCTGCCAAAACCGAAAGAAAAGACGGGAGAGAGACTCAACTGAGCAAATGTTAAATCTAATAGGAAGCTTTATTTTCTAGTGAACCTGTACCGTGTACTATTAACAGTACAAATGAAGGTGCCGTTCTTTCTTGAGGAAGAGCAAAATTCATTGTCTTAAAGTTAAAAATCTAAAAAATAAAGCTTCGAACTGAGAATATTATTTGATGATACACAGTAACTAAGAGGCTTGCACTCCTGCGTGAAAACGAATGTAAAAATCCAAGAACCCGTGCACCGAGGATGCCTGGGTGTAAAGGGAAGAAAAGGCAGAGCGTGCGAGAAACAGAAGGTCTGCAATTATCTGCGAGAATCACAGAGAGTCATTTCAGGTTTGTGCCTTGGTGGTGCTTTACAGCAGTGGAGACAGAATTGGACAGCTAACCGGGGAAACTGAGGCCGCAGAGTCCTCCCCAGTGAAACCGGCACCCCAGCTGGAACAAGGTGAGCGGCTCCGAGGAGGGGAGTGTTTACCTGGACCCGCCCTCGCACCTCAGCACCTACAAACGCAGAGCCCGCCTTCTTTCCTCCTGCCAGCGAGACCGGAGAGGCTGGCCTCTGTGCTGCCCGTCACCTGCCAGACCCGTGAGCAGAGACAGGGATTGAATCTTTATGGTCGCTGTATCCAGATGGCCGGCAGTCTGAGAAGATGGTGGGTTCGTACCACAACAGACTGTGTTAAATTTCCTTTTAAACTGACCCTTTTCATAGGAAGAAAAGTGTTGATAAGGGGATTGGAATCCAGGGAACAAGCTAATCAGATAAAAGCGGCAGCATCCTTCCACCTGAGCCCTGGGCGGTGGTCTTTACCTGGGTCCTGGGCAGTGGGCGTCTCCCCCAGGAGCACAAGGACTCACACACCATCTCCAGGCCTTGCAGGCCTCCCGAGACACACAGGCGGAACTGCTCGTGGTCTCCTGGGGTCGGGGTGGGTCGTACCTTCGATTCCTAGAACAACGGCTTTTTACATGCATTGATTACTAAACTTATTAGCTATTACCTGAAACTAAAAACTTTCCGACGTTTGAGTCCCCCATCCCTAGAATCTTTGAAAAGCTCGATCAGAAGACCTGACACCTCTGCCCTTGTGTGTACGCAGAACACGATGCTACACCGTCAGATGGGTCGCCAGGGAACTGCTTCTGTGGTCAGGAGTTGCTTCCCTCCACTACAATTACTCCGGTGATTACAGTGAAAAGTGCAGGTTGGCTTCCGCCCTCACCCCTTGTAGTTTTGATCGCGCTCCGTCTCTACCCCAGCCTTCATTTATCCCGC
>PVKM010048149.1:0-11270 GCA_004027735.1 Carollia perspicillata
CCCTGTTCTGGCCCAAATGTAGATTATTCTAGAGGCTGTTCCCATTTGGGATTAGTTAAGTCTGAATGTTTCCTTCTCTCTTGTTCTTAGAAATACTCTGATTGGAGTCGCACAGTGCAGGAATTAGAGAAGCTCTGAAAGATCATCTCTGCCAACCAGAGGGGGGAAGTGACTTACTCAAGGTCAAAAATAGATCTGGAAACTATGTTTAGAAACCAGTTCTGTTTCTTGTACTGCTTTGCTCCGAGCTCTGGAGTTCAGGTATTTCTGAGTGAGACAGAACAAATCTGGTTTCAGGGGGGAAAATGTCCTCCATTTTGTGTGATAAATTCAAGTCCTGTTTATATTTAAGGACACCTGAATTATTCTCCCTTATAATACTCAAGTCCTCCAGCCCTTCACACTGGTCTTTTGACACAGAAACCTAATCACCTCTTATTCGGATGCCCTGGAAACTTCAATGTGCTTCCCTCTCTTGTGCCTGTGTAGTGGGAGAGCTTCCTCAGAAGCCTGTCTTCATCCCAGAATTTGATCCCTACTAGCTGTATAACCAAAAGGAAGAAGAGAAAGCCCCGAAAGGACATTAACTGGAAAAACACTCCACTTTGTGCCGTGGTGTTACCCCATTTGAAATCTCTTGAGAAAACAGAGGCTCATTTGCTGTGAGCTAGGAATTGAAAAGAGAAGTGATTTTGGACTTGTTACTCACAAATCATAATCTGCATAAAGGCATTCTTCTAAGCTTCACCAGCCTAAGGCAGAATTATGAGCTACACAAGGGTCATTTTTGGAGACCCTCATCTTGTAGCTCCTCCATTTCCTGATAATGCTCCTTAGTCCTCTGGGCCCCCTATTGCCACTTTGTCTGTTGTGTGTGTGGTGGGGGCTGGGGGGCTAGATACGTGGCTCAATGGAAAGAGCAGAACCAAGTGGAAGATGGTCTACATACCATCTAATGGGTGTGCTCACCACTAATGTCTTCAGGGAACGGGGAGAGCCAAGGGACAGAGTGGAATGCGTACATTGTTTATCCTCCCTGAGTCTCAGTTACTCTAGTTATGATACATTTCTCTTCCCAGCTCATCATATACGAGAGATCCCGTGAGATCATTTATGAGGAGTACATCATTGTAATGTGTCAACCTTCCCTTTAGTCTTTACTTTCTGCTGCATGATATTGGGCTTTAGTGACTGAAATAGATAAACCAGTTTCCTGAACTTCAATTGCTCATATGCCCCCTTCATGATTTTACTAAATTCATAGACAACACACACAATTATCAATTTAACATTCATATTTAAATGAACTGACTAGGTAAATTTAAATATATAAATTTCTCAGTAAGTCAATATAAATTACTTTAAATGATAATATCTATAAAAATCCAGGTTGGAGGTACTAATAACATTTCTTCCTAATATATACAGGGTCCAACACAAATAATGCCCCATTTTTATTGCAAAATGCTTTATTACAAAAGCATAAGCATGTAATTCTGTAACATAACAATATCATACTCAAGCATACCATATGACATTTTAGGTGAAATGTTCAAATTAAAACTATAAATTGTTACACCCATATCATTACCCTACCAACCATACTCAAGCAGGCATTACTTCTGCTAGACCCTGTATTAAAGATAGACCTGGCTTCTATGACCCAGTGGATTGAGTGCCAGCCTGCCAACCAAGGGGTCACCAGTTCGATTCCCAGTCAGGGCACATGCCTGGGTTGCGGGCCAGGTCCCCAGTTGCGGGTGTGTGAGAGGCAGCTGGTCAATGCTTCTCTCTCTCTCTTTCTCCCTCCTTTTCCCTTTCACTAAAAGTAAATGAAATCTTTTATTAAAAAGATAAATATATTGGCTATTAAAATGTGAAAAATTATGTGCACAGTCATCTCATTGACCCCCAGTAAGATGTAAGCCACACTTTGGGGAATGAGCCTCTGTCGCATGCTGGCTTGCTTGCTGCTCACAGTAGTTCTCAGCGGGTTTATGGGGTGTAAGGTGAACCCTTCACAAGGGGGTGGGGTGTTGTCGAATTTTGATTGATGCATAACGATAATTTCTCTTGGAATTCAGTGTATATATTTATATAATGTCTGACAACTGGAACAGTCTGAGGGGTTGTGTGACGATGGAATAAAATTTGCTGTGAGTGAGACGTTACAGATGTAAGAAAAGTGTAAGCCGGTGCCAGAGGAAGGTCTTCTGTTGCTTGGGTGTGAGAAATAAGGTCATTGCCTTAAAAATATGTAACAGACATAGTTAGGCAGTAAACTGATCTACACGAATAGTGATATGGTGCCGAGTGGTGGCAGCCATATCTGTGGCTGCTTTGACAGTCACAGTGACATCGTCACGCTGTAGTGTGATTATAATTAGTGTCTGAACACTTCTTTCAGGTGTGCCGGTGGTATTCAGAAACGTCCTGTGGACCAAAAAGATTCAGAACTGCCGTGTGATGCTTCAGGTCAGTTACCATGCGCATCCCTGCTTAATGGTATCGGTGGAAATTTCTTGCAGGCCAACAAGACATTAGTGTGGAAACACATCTGCCTCAGTTGTGGATAATCCCCGTTACTAAGTCTTCTGTTTGTACATTATGGACAGGCGGTTGGTAGGAGCAGTGGGGAGAGACCCATTTTGCTGCTCAAGGAATCCCCGAATACCTTTTCTGTCATTTGCCCTAAACTGGCCCTGAACTATTCGAGGTTAAGTCTACTCTCTGGCCTAATTCCAGTTACATATTCTAACTTACTGATTTTCTTATTGAAGTCGTTTTGATGAGTTATATTTTTTCTAGTCAGTTATCCACTTACTGTGTTTTCAGATTTATTGCCAAAAAGTTGTTCTTAGTACTCTTTTATTTAAAAAAATCTTTGTTGTACCATCCTGGCTGTTCAGCCCTGTTGGTTAGCATCGTTCCAATACGCCAAGGTTGTGGGTTGGATTCCCAGTCAGGGTGCACACAGGAAGCAACCAATGAATGCATGAATAAGTGGAACAATAAATCAATGTTTCTCTCTCTTTCTCTGAAGTCAATTAAAAAGAAACTTTGTTGTATTTATATTAATGCTTCCTTTTTACTTCTAATATTGTCTATTTATGCTTTCTCTTTTTGTTTCTTTACCAATTTGTCAGGGTTTTGTCTATTTTTTCAAGTCTTCTAAAAGACCCAAATTTTGACTCTCTTGTTTTTCTTTACTTTAGCTTCTTACTTATAATCCATCTCTACACCACATCCTTTGGCATGCATTGCAATATTTGTATGTGAAACTCCCCTAATAACTCAAAGCTATTGGTCTGAATGAATGAAAAGTCCCCTTATCTGGAAAAACTTTAAAAAGTTTCCTGTGTGGGTGTATTTCCTTATTTTCTGTCCACTTCTCTAAACTCATTTTAATATTTTTGCTTTAATTCTCTTCCTTTGACTCAAACTTGTTGCTTTCCTCTCAGTTTTATTGCTGTTCAAAATCTGAAGCACAGCAAAACAGTCCTACTTCAAGGGCAATAAGTGGCTAGTTTGATTTATTCTGGAAAGCTTAGGATCAGAGCTGAGAGAAGGTTAGAATTCGGATATGGGGTGGGGCAGTGGCATTCTCATAGGGCTCGAAGATGGTGTATGCGGGCAAGGGAGAAGACTGCACTTCAAAACAAAAACAAAAACCACTCTGGATATTAAAGTGACCTTCCATCAGCCTCGCCTGGATCCCGTTCTCTCTGCCTCTCTGCTCAGGCCATTTTTCCAAGTTTCAGATCTGTGGGCTCCTTCTCCACATGAGCCTGGGACTCTCTTTCCTGCTCCTGCCAATTTTTCCTTCTCCAATTATACTCCCTCCTTAGGTATCTGTTTAATCTCTATCCCTTCTGATTCCCACCAAAATCTAATTCCCCTACTGCAATTTATCATTTGTGTAATGTCAGATTAATTATGTGATTTCATGATTAGGGTCCATCTGCCTCTCTGGAATGTAAACTCCTTGAGGGTGTGGGGGTTTGGAGCTAATCGCCCCAAGATAGGCTTCTGTGGTATGTAGGCTGTTTTGAGCTGAGGGCAACTTTAGCTGCAGGCTCAGGAGGAACTTCTGCTCCCCCCCTGACTGCCTGGAAGAAGGCTAATTAGGGCCCTTGGCACCCCACCACCCGCCCCCATGGGAGATTATCAGAGATAACCCCTTGTGACCTGTCTGTAGGATGGGACGAACTTCTACTTACTAAATGTCTGCTCTTCTTACCATCCTGCACTGACTTTTTGAAGCCCTCGAGGTACATTACCTCATCCTTAGAGCATGATGTCTTATATTCCTAGATCCCCCTCCCCTTATAAATGATTTTATTTAGTTAGTTTTAGAGAGAAGGAAAGTGGGAGAGAAGAGAGGGAGAGAAACAAACATCCATCATTGTCTCTCGTATGCACCCTGACCAGGGACCAAACCCACAACCTAGGCATGTGCCCTGACTGGGAATCGAACTGGTGACCTTTTGGTTTGCAGGATAACACCCAACCAAATGAGCCACACGGGTCAGGGTAGATTGTCCTTTCTATCTCTGAACCTCTCATGTATGTGGGGGTCTCTGACTCTCTCATATATGCAGGGTTCCCATACATATGTGCACATTACATTTGGTTATTTTCTCTTGCTAATCTATCATGTCTATTTGATTATTACACCAGCCAAAACAACCAGGAGGGTAGAGGAAAGTTTGTTTCTCCCCTATAAGGGCATGAACTATGTCTATTATTTGTTCACTTTTCCCCAGTGCCTTACAAAGAGTAGGCGCACAGGCAAAAGGTTAATTTTGTCTTGTCTGCTAACTAGTTAACACATAGCTGAACAATGTAGAGATCCATGAAGTTCATTTCTAATGACATAATGTTCAGATAAGAGCTACTGGACCCAGGACTACTCAAAGTTTGGGAGACCTAAGTTATTCCTCCTTACTAAAAGAAATGAAGAAATGTAAAACAGACTTAGAAAAATTATCATTTTAAATGCTTACATTGAGGCCATTAACACTTGAACACATACAACACAATGATATCATTGTGCTACTGAAACTGAAAAAGTTGGAATTCATGCTGCCTGTCACTACCAGAACCAATAAATAGAGACAAGGATTCAATCTTTATGGGTGCTTTATTCAGATGTCGGTGATCTGAGAAGACGGCAGGTTCTGTACCTTCAAAAACCATCTTAAGATCTCATCTCAAGCTGACATTTTTATAAAGGAGAAGAAAAGGTAGTTAAGGGTTTAGAAAAAGGTTAATTGGATAGAAGGTAGGTAAGGGGTTTGGGAAAAAGTTTAATTGGATAAGAGTTGCAGTCAAGAGCGATTTTTCTAGTACTCCTTTATCTGTTGTCCAACAATTCTTTATCTGCCTCATGGACATTCCCTCCCTGGAATGCAGTGGCTCAGATACCATCTCCCTGGCTGGCAGACCCCCTGGGAGTCATGTGGTCATGCATTCCGTTCCTGGAATAACATGCATTAATCACGTAAGCCTATCAACTATGACTGAAGGAAAATATTTAATGCTTGAGTTCCCCTATCACTGCTTACAAGAAAATTACAGGATTTATTATTCTTTCATAGTGCCCTCACTAAGGCAGTGTAGATTAAGTAGTTAACGTACAGCTAGACAGTATAGGGATTTATAAAGGTTAAGCATAAAGTTGTATATGATGCACATCTTTCTTCAACCCCATTATTGTATTCTGAATTGCCTCCTCTACTTGACGTCCTTTGTGAAAATGATACCCAAGCCACATCCTCTCTTGGCCACCCCTACCCCATGAGAGCACCAGGCTTGACCAAGGAGATTTGTTCAGCCCTGGAAAAAGGAGAGATAGGAAAAGAGACCCTGGCAAGTTCTCTCTCGCACAACACACACCCTAACCTGGGACCACACTCTGACCTGGGAACAGCCTGACCCTGTGTTGCAGAGTTGAGTTGGAAGTGTCCAGTGATCACAGCTCCATAATCAGGGCCATCAGCATCTCTGGCCCTGAGTTTAGGCTCACCAAACAACATGGGATTATAATCTGGTTCCCCGTGTTCATCACGCTGCGATCCAGCTACCGTAATCTTCTATTAATTTCCCTCGCTTCCCATTAGCGTCATTGGAGTATTGCTGCATAAGATATTCCCTACTTCCAGGCGATTCTCAGTCACAAAGATATGTTTAAAAATATAACAAATATAGAAAAATTGTATAAAACAGACTGCAAAAGTATAGGTAGATAGATTGTACATGGTTATGCTCACATGGGTTAACATCAATCTTTAAGGGCTGTTCCCTTCCTTCGGCTCTTTTCTTGCCCTTGTAGAGGAATGAGGAGCCTGGAAACGTGCTTGCCTTTGTAGCTTGTGTATCCTGTGACTAGGAACAAATGTATTAAAGTTTGTTTTCAGCCTCGTTTACTCCCTGCAGAGAATTCTGAATCCAGCAACACCCACCTCTCCTTTGCCTCTGATGGCCAAGGAGGACTCTGTCTTTGCGGGTTGGTTCCCAGGCTCTGCAAGGCAGAACTGGGATGGTGGCAAAAAAACAGAGCATAGAAGAGTTGGGATGGGGGTGTTTTTATGATAAAAGGCCAACATTTACTAACAGGAGAGAAGAAAGAGGGAAAATGAAGGGAAGAAAGGCAAGTCCAGTGCGTTGTAACTTTGTCTTTTTCTGAGGGGCTTTATAATGACAAGGTCCCGGAGAGAGAGTGGGAACGTGAAGGGCAGTTCCTTCCCACGTGGGGGACACTGAAGTGGTGGGGGTGGGAGAGAGGGTTTGTAAGAAATTGTGTTTTGTCTTGTACTACATATGTACTTCCCTATCCTTGGTGCTTTTGAGAGAGATGGTAGTAATGATTTTATTTGTGTTAGTTCGGTTGTTGGAGTCAGCATAAGAAACGTCCAAACCTGTAAGAATGTTTATGGGTTTATTTGAGCCAAGCTGGTGACAACTGCTGGGAAGCAAAATCTCAACAGCTTGCGAAAATGCTCCAGAGAAGGGCAGCTTTGCAGCTTCCTTTACACATTACATTTAAAGGAGGAGGTCTGAGTGGTTACATGACATCACTGGTGAGAGACTAGGGAGGCAGGAGAAAGCAAAGCAGGGAAATCTCTTGGGGATGGATAAAACGTGAAACAAATAGACGCGCACTTCTTTTACATAGGCAGGTGTAGGATAGTCAGCAGTCAACAGTGAACACGGAAAGATAGCGATGAGGGGATTTGCGGTCTCTGCTCAGTGGGAGATCGTGCCCTGAAAGGTGGAGGGTGGGGAGGGACGGAAATTTCCCTGACATTCCAAAGGTATGTTTACCCTAGCTGCAAAAAGACAATGGACAAGCTTAGCTAAGATAAAGATCGACTTTTATCAGGGAAGATACCGGCCTAGGACATGCCTACCTGCCATGAACTACTTTTAGCTAGAACGTTTTAATTTCAGACCATCTCATGTGGTGACGTTCGGTCTCTGAGTTTTGAGGCCACTACGCAGGCCTCCCCTGAGCCTGTCAGGGTTAGTATGTGTCCCCTTCCTGTTCACTCTGGACTGTTTCTTTGAGTGCAGGCTGCTCTGAGATTCAGCTTCTTGGGACGCCAGTTCAGACTGCGTTAGAATTAGATATTGGAACCAGGCTGTTGTTTTCTCCCTCAATAGCCTTTCTTCTTTCCTCAGGCTTTGGGTCTTCCATCCTGATGGGGTCAGATAATAACCTTCCAGGAAATTGTTGGCCTGGTCGTAGCTTAGCGTCCAGCCTGGGTTTTCCCGAAGCAGATCCTGAGGCAAATATTTGAGTCCAGGCCTCTTCTTTGTGAATTCAGTCCTAGGGGCGGTGACAGAGGGAAGCAGCCACGGCACAGAGGTGGCCACTACCAGTGGCGCTGGGGTAGGTGGCTGATGCTGGCTCCCGTGGGACCTTCCGAGGGCCTTATGAAGTGTGCCTTCCACCTTCTTCCCTCTGATCTTCTCTATGTTGGAGGTGGCCTCACAGGATTCAGCTGTTCGGGGCTTTTGGCTGGTGGTTGCCTGAGAATGGAGCAGTGTTGGAAAATCACCTGAGGCACATTGAACATTTTGAGTTTATTTGCTCAAAATCGATTTGAATCTGGCAGTGTCAAACTGGAAGTGGTTAGGAGCACTTTGCCTACAGGAGCTGGGGAGAGATTTATAGAGAAGATGCAAAAGCAAGGCAAGGAAATTATTTGATTGACTGTTTGTGGTTGGCTGCCCTTAGGGTTGGATTTTATAAGCTTCTCATTTACAGGCTTAGACTTTGGTTTGCCTAGCAGGCCGCCATGCTGCTAGAGTCACCTCAGTCTAATGGCCTCCTTGTTTAGTTATCGAAGAGCAGGTTCTCATGGACACTCTACCGCACCAGGTGAGAGAAGGCCCCAGGCATAACGCGAAACGCCTCTGGTGTGGAGCACAAGATAAGGTGGCCTGGGCTGGACTGGTTGCCCCAGCAGTGGCTTGTAAAACAGCACCTACAAGAACAGAGATTCTTGCAAAAGGCGGAGTGTCTGCTGGACTGTGCATGTCCAAGAGCAGAAGGAGAGAATGGGGAACGAGATGGTGCAGCCTCATGGGCCAAGCCAGAGACTATGGACTTCATCTTGAAAGCAAGCAGTGTGAAAAGGTGATGCAAAAGAGTGACCCAATCAGATTTGTGTTTTAGAAAAAAAGAGCTAGTAACACTGGCGACAGTGTGCAGGATGGATTAACGGGGGTGTGTGGCCTGAGGGGGTGGGGCGGCTGTTGTCATGGCAAGTGTGAGACCCGTGAGGAGCCAGTAGGGACTGTCTAGGTGAGAGACTGTGGGGATCTGAAGTAAGACTGCAGGTGGGGTTTACTGAAGGAGAGACTGAGCGGGGAAGGCTGGCCACGGACTGCTTCTGTGATGGGCTTGTGACCCGGGCTGAGTCTCATTCCCTTTGGGTCACAAGTTGTGAGGATGTGACCACAGAGATAGTGGCTGCCCTCTCCACCATGTGGAGAGACTGTGCCCGAGCTCCTTTTAAGCACTTTGATTGTGGTCAGGATAAACGGTCTTTCAGTGCCTAAGAATTGAGGTGTATTACCATTGTTTTGCTTTGTTTTTTCTCAGAGCTACAAGAACAAGGCCAACACACATCAGATGCTGAAGGGTATGGGGTGTGTGTGTGTGTGTGTGTGTGTGGTTGGGGGTAGGGGGAGAGAGAGAGATGCCGTGGAGTTCTGACCTGAGGCCTGCTCTAAACCCTGCTTTCCACGGTTTGATGTGTTGTTTATATGAATGTATAATTTTCCGCTTTTGATTTAAGCTGCTTCAACAGAGTTTCTCATAATTAAGAGCCCTGACTGAAATAATCTTTTTGCACCTTAAGCCTTTTCTTCTGTTTCAAATCATTTCCTTAGCATATATTCTTTTAAGGGAAAATAAGAGCTCCGTAATTATCACCAATTTACACCATCTCCAGAAATGTATAGAATAACTTCACCATACTTTATAAGTATTGAGTAATACAATTTTTAAAACCTCTGTTAATTTCATAGGTTAAACAAATCTTGTTTAAAATTCCTTATTTTTAATTATTGGTGACGTTGAAAATATTCCAATATATTTGTTTTATACTTTCTTTTTTTGAGATTTGTCCAATTATGTCTTTTACCTGCTATTTTTATTGGGGTCCAAATATATATTTTTTAATCAATTGTATGAATTCTTTCTGGCTAAAAGACTGTTAATTTGCCTGTCATATTTACTTGAAATATTTTCCACACCTTGGTTACTAGCTCTCAATTCTGCTTGTTGTTCTTTTAGAGACACAGAAATTATAAAATGTTATATCGTTCAGTTGCGTTTTCTTTCATAGCTCTTAAATTTGGCAGAAAATAAAGCAGACCTATTTCTGCTATGAAACCTTTTTTTAAAGAAATGACTTCTTAAAAACTTTATATACAAATTTATTTTTCATTTCACTGGGGATGCTTTGGTTCTAATGAAACTTCAATCCGCACATAAGAAGTGACTTTTGATAGTAGACATCTCACATGGTTCGCGGAGGCGCTGCTTGGTCCTCACTGCAGGAAGAAGCTCCTGGCCAGGCCAGCCGTGAGCCCAGCCGGGAGCCCAGCTGCAACACCCCAGGATGTGCCAAGGCTCAGTGCGGGGGGGGAAAGAGGCCTGGCCTGGCTGTTTCTGCCACGGCAGGACCCCTGGGGTGAGCAGCCCGTGTGTGGGAGCACCCTGTCGGGTTATGTGAAGCTCCCTCGGGGCTGCTCTGTGGTCTGGAGCTCCTTCTCCCCCATCTTCCTTCCTGCCCCTTCTCCTTCACAGCCATCGTTCTGGCATTGAGGTTCTTCTGATCCCTCCCCCCTTTATTTTTCTCAGGCATCGTCACCCCCAACAAATCTCTGGCACCTTTAGCTCCATTTTGACATTGGCTTTCTGGAGGACACAGATGACAGTTATTATTAAACAACGAAGCAGTTCAGAGAGATACAACAGAGAAAACCGAAATTCTACCATCCGTTAGTGCATATTAGTGGATTTAAAATTGTTGGGTAGCTAGACAGGTGGAAAGATGGGGCCGGGGTTTAGGTCTGTCCTGTTCATTGTTCACTACACACCTACGGCAGTGTCCTGCATGGAAGTGAGCGGACGGATGAAATTGTTTTCTAAAAATGAGATGGTAACCTTTTTTTTTTTAATTAAACAAAAACAGTGTTGAGCTTCATTTTACTTGGATTCATCAAAAGGAAAAGCTTAATAATACTTACGGAATTTCCAAACCTCAAACAGGTTTTCCTACCAGAAAGGATAATTGTTTCTAGTAGGAGCTCTCCAAAATAAAAACATTTTTTAAGAGTTAGGTGATGAATTTTCTTTGACACTTTCAATCATTTTTCTAGATGAAGATTTGAATCCTATCATTATTCTTCAAAAAAGGCTATGTGTTTAAAAAATAGGAGCATGTTAAAACTATACATTTATTTGTGATATATTGATGGCCTTACAATATTCAGCATTCTATCTAAAAAAGTAATATGTTCCTACATTTATGCAAATCTACATACCTCTTCGACTTGGATTTGCATTTAAAGATTATACCATGTAAATTTCTCATAAAAATATTTCTATTCCTCGGTATTTTGTAGTTTTTGAGAATGTAAATACCATTTACAAGCAATTATAATTTGGAACAACAGAGCCCATTTTCCTCATGAGCAATCCGTCCCCAGGGTGAGGACACCGGAAGACTAAGGGGGGTGAGGAACAGTTG
>PVKM010048150.1:0-11171 GCA_004027735.1 Carollia perspicillata
GCAAGAATCCTGAGACACAGAAGCCCTGCATCGGAGATCCTGCTAGATTTAACCCAGCTGGAGCTACTGCCTGGGGAGGCGGAGGGGAGGATTTGGCTTTTTTTCCTCTTATGCTAATGAAGTGAATATGGCAAGGAGTCACAATATTTTCTTTCCAGGCAAAGAAATGTTGTAGTAGGAGAAACAGCATGCAGGGGAAGCAAATGTGATCTTACTGGATTCTCTCAAGGGAGGAATAGGACAAATTGTCAGCTTCTGTTGAGAAGATAATGCTCTCACTATGATAAATGCCAAGTTTCTATTGAAAACCACCACCTTAATGGTGCTGTCCCCAAGTACTCGGTGCAAGCCTGGCAGCAGAGGCCGTCTGCGCAAGAGAGCCGATATTTGTAGGGGATTTGTTTGTTTGCGATGAGAAATCAGTTTAAAGCAAATGAGACCGTGCATTAACAGTGGTCTTTTAAAGCAGCTTTCTAGGGCTAACTGGAGTGCCCCAGCACACCCGCACTTAAAACACACCTATGGGGACGACTTCCACCCTCGATAAATATTTCTTGCATCTGATTCAGATTAAAGGAGCACATGGGACTGGAAAGCCGCCTAAAATAATTTCTCCTCCCATAGGAAGTAGCCGCTGTAATTCACTTGCAAGTTGTTTCAGAAGGCCTGTTTGATAGCAGTTTCTGCCTCCTCAAGGACTGGGAATTTTCTAGTAACTGTCAGTAGCAAACCTTCGCGACAAGGGCATGTCTGGTCACATTTCATTGAACGCCACACCCTCACAGAGCTCCTCGGATTTTAGTTGCCTTTTTGGGGGTGCCCAAGGATGATCCCTCCTAGCCTCTTCAAAGAAGCTGGCCTGCCTCATAGGCCCAGGAGACCGCCAGGCAAGGGGTGAGTTCCCGCAGGGCTGGCCAGTGCATTCAGGGGCTCTGAGGATGCAGGACCAGTCAGGACCCTGGGCGCCTCGGGGCCATGGGACCAGCTGGAAGGGCAAGAAAGAGGTCTTCCTCAGCCGTTGTGGACAGGCCATGGGGGTGGTTATGCTCGTTCAGCTGTTCATTCATACAGTAACCCAATTCTTGAGGGCTTGCTAGGTATTAGACACCTTGACGGGGTCATAGAGATCAATGAGGCAGGGTCCCTGCCGCCAGGGGCCTACAGTCAGTGGTGGAGATGCCCGTAAGTGGAACTGCAGGTGCGCCAACCATCACTGATGGGTGGCGATGGTAGTGGCTTCTTTGAGTGCCTCCTTTGTGTCTCTCACATGCTTTACGTCTGCCATCGTGCCTGTCCCCATGGTAGGCTTCGAGAGATGGCCATGCCTTCATTTGCCTCAGCGCCAGCGGAAGAGGTGCTTGACAAACATTGTTTCCGGGTCCCGTCTGAGTTGGCGTGGAGGGTAGGAGGAAGCCCACAGTGTGTTTTGCCCCTGGATATAATAGCCCTGCCTGTGCCCACTTTGGAATGAACTGATGGAGAATGCTCACCTTGAGTAGACCTTGAAAGAATGAGTTTGACTTTGTTATCAGCTGAAGAGCAGAGAGGGAGGCAGAGTTCCAATTGGATGCCCACATTCACCTTGCCCAAAGATATTAACTGCCGAGGATATTCCCCAGGACTTTAAAGACTTTCCTCTTCTCGGCAAGTTCAAGGTTCGTCTGAGATCTTACCCTTCAATCCCACCAGAAGCTACAAGCCAAGTTAGTTGGTTTCACCCATGGGTGGGGCAGTGCACACTCTATTTTCAGTGCTGGAAAACCTCGGAGAGGTTTCTTTGGCCGTGACTTAGGGGGCACACATGAATTAATACCTGTTGGGAAGTATGGCCCCTTTTATTGTAGGCATGCTTCAGAAAGGTATACTGTGTGGTCTCCTGCAGCCCCTCCCATCCATTTGGAAAAGGCCTTCAAGTGAGGAGTCGTGAACATAAGGCAGCTACAGGGACGGAGCGCACAGGGAACGTTACAGCAGACAGCTGAGGAGCGATCCTGGGGTCCGCTTCTTCCTGGGCAACTGGGTGCTGCTGCTCTGGGGCAGGTGCTCTGTGTGGCTGTGACAGACACAGCCAGAGGACTCCACTGGAGATGCACGTGCGAAGGTTTGCTTGTCATGCACCACTTGCCTGACCGCATTCCTGGACGTGGAAGGCCAAAATGGAAACTTCTGTGCAGTTCCATACAGTGGGCGCTTCACTCCGCTCACTCACACCCGTGAGCTGAGGATGTGTTTATAATCATATTTCTAAAAGAAGGGGAAAAAACCACGCAGATCCATGTAGATTAATTTGCACTCCTTAGGTCTGTTAAAAACCCACTGACATTGATGTGTTGATGAAAATGTGGAAATTAACACTTGGAAATTTTTATATAAAACCTGCATTGAAATTTCAGCTAAACATTCACACACTAAAAAGAGCTATATATTTATACCTGAAAAACTCAATTTGATGCAAGCTGCTTATTTCTCCATTGTAGTCACGTGGGCTGAGGTTCTTCGTATGAAATGTAATTTACACAAATTAGTCCAAGGCAGGTAGAGTGTGAAATTAAATTGATGCCTTGATTTCTGTATTCTCTAGTAAGTGTTTCTCTGAAAATTTGTCATTTCTATCCTAGGAACTTTGAAGTATGGGTTAGTTTTTTTGTTTGTTTGGGGGTTTTTTGTTGTTGTTTTTTGTAAACAGAGCAAAGTTCTTAACTGGTTAAGGACATGAAGCAACCTTAATTACAGGCTAAGGAGGCATGTTTCATTTTGTTTTTTGGCAAAATATTAGAGTAAGCGCAGATTGGGCCAGCAGTGGATGTGGAAAACTTAGAATTTAACATGTCTATTACATTTTTCAGCTATCTGGACCAAGCCATTTAGTTTCTTTGGCTGTGATTAGAACAGGCTGGGTCTCTGAGCCATCTGGACCTGGGAGAGGCTTTGGAGACCTTTTCACAGATGAGAATGCTGAAGTGTGGGACTAACTCTGGGACCTTGGTCCCTTCTCCCAGGACACCCAGGGTCCTGGCTGGGCTCAGCCACCAAGGCCCCACGGCCTTCTCTTTGAGGGCACTTGTCAGTATCTGCTGTCCCTGGCCCAACTTAGATGATGTGAGAGGAAGGAGAATTACCACGTGTTCAGAAATACTCTCTGATTTGGGCTGAGGGGCCGCGTTAGCACCTGATTTGACCTGACCTCATCAGCAGAACATCAGTGCTCCAGGCCTGCGCCCCTCTGCCGAGTCCTCGGCGGCGCTGTTGACCACCCTCTGCCTACGAGGAGTCAGGGTACGTTTTCAGGGTCTCGGATATCTGCGATTGCACTTTATCGGTGTCCTTCTGCTAGGCCACCCGCAGCAAGGTGGATCTGGGTCAGCCCCGCCAACTTGGGAGTGAGTCATTTCCGCCTAGTCACTAGTGGCTGACGTTCGGGGCACTCTGGAAAGTGAATTATGGCCTCTCCTGATTTTTATTTGTCCGTGGTGGCATGGGTGGTATTTATCTCTCTTGTCGCTGCTCTTCTCCCTTTCAGAGCCTTTGTCTCCATCTGAGTCAGCATGACATGGTTCGAAAATTGCCTGTTTGCCTTTTAATGATGATTAACATCCATAGCCATGTTTCAGATTTAGGCTCTCTCAAAGAGGCTGGGATACCGTTACTAGGAGCAACCTGTGGAGGGACTAGATCGGGCAGGGCTCGGTGCTTCTCCGGCCTAAATCAGAGGCCTCCTCGATTCCTCCATCCTCCCTCTAGCACCTTGCGGACTCTCGTAGGCCTTTGGCCTAAGGAGCTGAGTTGGAGCAGATGGGCGGGCCCCCCATCTGGCAAGCTGCTCCTGCCCTCCTGGTCACTTCTGGTTAGAGCCTCACCATGGGGTGTGTGGAAGGGTCACCTCTTCTTGCCCCTCCCTCCCTGCCCCCAAATCGGGGAGGCCAACGAGGAGCTAAATTTCCTCCACAGCAGGTGCCTGTCATCTATCTGAAGATAGTTGCCAACATCTGGTACAATTGCCTCCGCAAACACAGTAACAAGGCGGCCTGCAGTTCAATCGCGGAGCGAGCATCGCCGCTTTAATGATAACAAGCTGTTGGCCTCCCCTCTGAGATGAATCCATCTCACAGATGTTTGTCTAGTTCTGGCAATCGTATCGCACTGTAGCTTTGGTGATTATGCTCAACTGGAGACTATTACAATAAAAGAAGTTTGAACTTGTTCCATTTTTACATCCCACCCCCTTCCCCCCTGTTCTGAGGTGTAATTTATATCAATGGCTGTAATATTGGTTCCATTACGGAGGCCTCTTTACTTTTTATGATGTCGGTGGAGCTGCAGCTTATAGCCTGGCTTCCTCTACAGGTTAATGTGTTTTACCTACATCAGCGCCTTTAATGTCCTCCCTTAATGGCCCCGTGGCAGTCCTTCTCACCCTCCGTCGCGGCGCATGTGGACACCGAGAGGCCGTGGGATTGCTCGGCCTCGATATCGCCAGCTGTGGCCAGTTACGGCTTGTGCGTGTGCAGGGAGTGAGCACGGGCCGTGTGGGAGGCTTGGTGCCTGTTCAGGGCAAGTGAGTGGAGGGAAGGCGAGGCTTCCTCTGAAGGCAGCAGCAAGAGACAAGGCGCAGGCGTGTAGGATCTTCTGGAATGCTCCGGGCCCTGCTCTCTCCTTTCCATCTTCCCCATTCACTCGTCTTGTGTTCCTCCTCCTACTTCCTAAGGAGGCGCAGTATGCTTGTACAACCAAATGCACCTCAAAGCAAAACAAATAAAATAAAACAAAGTAGAGATCACAGGGTGGAACAATGGCTCACGGAGGCCACCAGGCAGTACTGCTGTGCTGTGGTGCTCAGTACTTCAGACTCTCATATCACACGGTGATTTTAAAGCTTAATACTGTTCAACATTGGCCATTTTTTATAGTATAGCTCACACACATAGGAAAGTTGGAAGGAACTGGCACCCCATTAAAATCATATGTAATGATAGTACAGTAAATACTGTTTAGAATAGCATCTATCACTAATTGGGTCTTTGCTGCGTACTGGGCACTATGCCGATTGCTTTTGCTAACATATATAACTATTACAGTCCCCTGCCAGGTGGGTTTTCTTACATCAGTGCCACAGGTGAGGACCATGAGGCTCAGCCACGGCGGTGCATGCCCAGTAGCACGGAGCCGCCCAGGGACAGAGGAAGCTCGGCATCCAGGGCCCGCCAACCCCGATCCCAGGCTCAGGCTCCAGCCGTCACTGCCGCCGTCAAACCTGTGTGCTGCCTGAGCTGATGTCGTGGGAAAACCGGCCCATCCAAGCCACGGTGCCTTATGTAAATCAGTACCAGATAAATCATCACCATCACTTGACATTTAAGCCTTTTTTTTTTTCATTTTAATTTGGATATTACTTCATCGAAGATTAGGAAAGGTGGCTTTGGCAAGGTGTTCTTTTTGACAGTGGGCTTTCGAGTGGGTGATTCAGCCTGGCTGTGGGTGTATTATTGGTGGAAGGCTACTACCCTCTGTTTCTTTCCTCGGCCAGAAATAGATGTGGGTGCTTGTGTCAGTGACATATCACAAGCCCTGGGCTCTTGTGTGAGAGGGACTTTCTCAGAGTCACCAAGGGAGGGGCCGTCATGTTCTCTGGACAGGACACTATTCTGTAACGAGATCTTCAGATGTGTGGGCTTGAGTGTAGTAGGGAGACAGAACACTTCTCCCCCCAAAATTAAAATGGAGCCATCTTTTGTGACGCGTATCAAAATTGGAACTCTTGGGTGACTCGTGAAAGAGAATAGTCCTCGGAAATAGCTCGTGTGGAACTTGATTATTGAAGACCGAAGACATCTTTGCCATCAGAGTTAGCTTCAAGTATATGCTCTTAACCTGGCCCAGGCAAAGTCATGGGAGCAGCCCGACACAGAAATTGAAACCTACCTACCAGTCCCTTTCATGAATGACCTTGGGCATTTACCTTCTCTGGGCCTTGGCTATCCCATCTGTAAAGCTGGACTAAGTGCCGTTTTGAACCTGTTCCAGCCCTCACATGTGGTCTGTCGACTGGGACCTGCTTGTGATTTTTCGTGGTGGAAGTGTGTTTTATGCGTGACCATTGCTAGCTTCTTTCTGTGTCTGAACCAGACCCCAGGTCGCCTGAAGTCAGGTCAAATCAGGCAGAATCGTCCATCGAGGGTAGCCTGTTAGTTCGGCATCTCCTCCTCCTTGACCTCCCGTCCTCAGCACAGGTCTGCCGCGCCACAAGCAGCCGGAAAGTTTCCCCGCCCACCCACGGTTCCCCTCCTCTCCTGCCTTCCTCGGGGCTCTTTGTCCACTCCTGCCTGCACGCCAAACGAGTCCTTCCTTTGCAACGCCAGGGCCAAACCACGAAAATGCAGCAAAGACATGTGGCGTGGCTTTTTCCAGTTTTTCTCTTGCGGTAGTTACAATATTATTAAAAATCCATTAAATTTTAATGTACCCTATAAAATATGTGCTCTTGTGAAAGCAAGCACAGATAATTATTTCTGATGAATAAACCAAGAGGACAAGTACGTATGAAGTTCATGCTGCAGCATTCAATTTTTATTACATACATCTCCTGCAGGGGCAATCACGGTGATGTTCCAGCTGCTGTGCTGAGGGTCCATTCTTCTCGCAGGTCCTGGGGGGGGGCAGCACGACCCTTGAACTATTCGGGATGTTCTCGGAGCTCGTTTTTACATGGAAAGAAGGAGCCCTGTGCGGTGGCTGTCTTCGGTAAACTCTTTAAACCTAAGACTGACTCAGTGATTCGGGTGGAGAAACCTGCCGTCTCCCCAGCACTGCGACGTGGTCTGCGTGCATTTGCAGGTCTTCTACTCGGTGGCTCTGTGTCCGTGAGCTGGTCTCTCAGCTTCTCTGTGTGTTTGCTTCCTTCATGAGGGGTAGTCGCTCTCTGTGCCTGACTTGGAGGTGCTCTTATTCGGAGCTCCCTGCTTCCATTCCCAGTCTTCGTCTGAGGATCCTTTGAAGACCTTTCTCAGAGCTCCAGAAGTGGGAAGACAGGGCTGCCTCCTGGCCTCCTGGAGGCCCTGTGGTGTGAGGCTTGGGGATTGTTACCATGTCACTTTGCAGAGGTTCCAGCCTGGGGGGTCTGGGTCTCCTGGTGTGCTCCAGAGGTAGGGGCTTCCAGGTGTTCCAAGGCTGCACCTGCCAGGTGGATGGAAGTGCTCAGCTCGGGGACAGCCAGCCCTTCCCTGCCCCGCCCCACCTCAGGCTGCTTCTGGCCTCGCCACCCGTGACTCCAAGTCTACAGCAGCACCCCATGCTTGGAAGTGAGGGGGCTGAGAACCAAGGGGCAGGACTGGGCCCAACAGAGCCTGAGGAGTGTGTTGGAGGCTGTGCCTTGGACCTGACACCTGGTCTTTGCAATTTAATGAGATTCAACTCCTGATCTTCAGCGAGGCCCCATTTCCTTCCTGGGGCAAGGTCAGTCATGCTGCGGGATCCCGCCCTGAGGTGGGGGGGCCAGATTCAGGAAGCGCTTACAATGGTTTGAAAATCAGGCTGGCTGGTGTAAGCATTTCTTCCCGGGCAGCAGAGTTGCATTACCCTCACACTCACTCCCACTTAGCATCCCGAAGAGGGGAGGGCCTCCCTTGTAGCTGGGCCACAAGGAGGTGTTCTGGAATATCCCAAAACTGGAGTCGGGAATCAGCTGCTGGGATCAGTGGTGAGTTTAGTGCCCCACTCTGCACAGAATCGGGTGATCTGTAAATGAAGGGAGATTGTTCTTAACCGTGTGATTTTGCTTAAAAGCCAAAAGCATACTAGAAAACGTTAAGCACAGAGGTAAACAAAGGAGCGGAAACTCCCCTCACGTTTCATCGCCCCCGAGATCACCCACGCTCATGCTTTGTGCAGCTTTCCGGGGGTCCGTCTGCTCGCCCGTCTGTGACCACACAGTTGCGTTCATGTTTATGGAAATGGGTCCTGTGTCGTCAGTGGCGCTGTCCTTCCCCATTTGGTGACGTCTTTCCCGTCAGTGTGCTTGTGTGACCGTTTTTAATGCCCATGTTGTTTCTACCAGCAGTTTGCTCCAGCTCTTAGCAAGGTTTCGCCTGTTTTCGGAGTCCTCATCTTTACCTGGTCTTACCACCAGGCCGGCAGGACTGCTCTGGGAGGCTGCTTCTCTCCTGCTCGCGTGATTCTTTTGACCCTCAACTCCGCCCTTAGGAGCTCACAGTTAAGACATGAGAGTCTATTTTACGGTTTGCTGTTTGTTGCCCAACTGCTTCCCGGGGCAGCTGTACGGACTTCCATCTCTGCTAGTGGTAGGAAGGCTGTCCAGGTGTGATCCTGACCTTCAATGCTCCGCCTGTGGTAGGCACACGCCTCTAAAATTTACATTTCTCTTGAACTTTGTCACTTGAAACATCAGGAGAAGACAGGAAGAGGGAGGAGTCTGTTTTACCATGACTTTTAAACGCTTTTCTCTGCCTGTCTCTTCCCTGCGGTCTTGAATTATTTTGACCAAGTGAGATGGGTCAGGAGGTTTCAGGATCGACCCAGAGTTGAGTTCAAGTTTCAGGCTGTCGTCCTGAATGAAAAATGGGGCCAGATGGAATGTTTTTAAGTGGGCACGTGGCGCTGTGGTTTTTGGTGGCTTGCGATCATCATTCCTTGCCCCCACACCAGTTTTGTTTTAGAAAGGATAGAGCCGAAGAAGACACGGGGTGACTTTTCCCTTTTAATATACTTGGCAATTCCATCCTGTCTTGAGAGCGCTGCCATTGTTATGTAAATCTTGCGTTGCTCTTTTAAGATAGTGGTTCAGCCTGTCACTTGCTCATCATTTCCCTCCAGCTCAGTGGGGACTGCAGGCCGCTGCCTGCCGTAGTGCGTGTGCCCTCCGCGGCCCTGTGGCCCCGGGGACAGTGTCGTGCACACAGTAGATGCCCAGTGTACATTCTGTGGCTTTTCTCAATCACAGAGTTTTAGCATCGGAAGGTCTCTGAGAGTCAAGTGTCCCCCACTGTAGACAGGTTTTTGATCTTTTGCCCATTTTAGTTTATTCCTTTCATTCAATAAATGGCTGCAGAGTGCTTTTGATATACCGGGTGCTGAGGTGACGGCGCTGTGACAGAGTCCTCGTCCTCCTGGGAGCTAGACAGAGCGGACAGGGTTCAGTCAGGATCAGCCGTGCTGTGAGGGCCCGGAGTGCAGGCCTGGGCCACAACCCGCTGCCAGTCCTGGCTCTTGTTACCTTTTACATCTGCATTTGACAGAAGCCTCCCCCGGAGAGAGGCTCCGAGTCCGCAGAACCCTGGTTTCAATAGCGGCCTCTGCTCTGCTGCCGCGGAGTGAAGGTGTAGTTAAACTTGGCGGAGGAGTGTTTGGGGAACGGATTCAGAGGCTGCCGACCCTGTCCTTCAGGCGGGAAAGACGCCTCCAGGACCCGGGCTCCAGAATTCTAAAGCCTGTGCTTCCGAAGCTCAGCCAGGACCACCGGGAAAGGTGCCGCCATTGCCTCGCAGGACCCCGATTGAGTGGGGCTCCGAATTTCTCTTGAGGCGATGGGACTGGCAGGAGCCACGGCCAGAACGCGCGTGGGAACTTCACCACCAGATGCGAGGCGACAGCCCGGCTGCAGTGGCGGCTGGGAGCGGGACCAGCCTCTCCCCCACTCGCGAGTGAAAGGTTTCCAGCCGCCTTCCTCAGCGTGTGGTTCTACGGATTAAGTGAGGCAACGTGTGTGAAGTGCCTGATACAAAGTAGGGGTCCATGAACGCCATGGCGTCATTAATTCTCGACACATTGAATTAAAAAGTTTTTTAGTTCAACTTGTCCATCTAATCTGTATGGAAGTCTCTTGCCGTGTTCCTGACAGATTTGGTGTTAGGTAACTCTTTCAGTCTTCCAAGGCATCAACTCCCTTCTTTAAAAAAGTCTTTACCTGAGGATACGTTTACAGATTTTAGAGAGAGAAGAAGCACTGGGGGAGGGGAGAGAAACATCGATGTGAGACAGAAACATCTCCTCTGTTGTCTCCCATACAGGCCCCTGCTGGGGATCTAACCTGCAGCCTAGGCGTGTGCCCTGACCGGGAGCCAGACCCACAGCCTTTCCGTGTATGGGAAGATGCTCCCACCTACGGAGCCACCTGGCCCGGGCTCAACTCCCATTGTTGGCGGGCTTTTAATGGCTCAAGGAAGAACTTTCCAGGAGCGAATCTGCTTCCCTGCTTAATGACCACATAGTTTCTTATTTTGGCTCTTGAGCTCTGCCGTGGGACTTGGCGCCTAATGTATCTTGAACAGGTTTTTAATATAGATATAGATATAAATATAGCTATCTTTTTTTTATATATTAGTGGTTTGATATATTCAGTGGTTTTTAAATTTGGCTGCGGATTGGGATTACTTTAAGGTCTTTCAGAAAACCGTAACTTCATCCATCTCTGAGGATTGGCTGGGAAGGTGGGGGTGGGCGTGCGCATCCGGTCTTCAAAAGCCCTGATGTATAGCCAGAGTCGGGAACCACGGGTCACTCGTCTCCATATTTAGAAATGCTAATCGCTCTTCTAGGGGCACGCAAAATTAATTGAGTAGCAATTAATTTTTAGGGCTCAAAGCAGGGTGCTGTAATTTGGAATCTTATGTTTTGTCTACTTTATCAGGAAGTTTAATTGTTTAAGCACCATTATGAGGCCCCCCCTGTCTTTCTCCCTCCCCATTGGTAAGCAGTGGCCCGTTGCTTCAGGCGTCCCTACGCCTTTGCTTGTGAGTGCCCCGCTCTCTCTAGGTAAGAACGTATTTGCCGCTCGGAATTGGTTTGCGGGTCGGTCGTGATGCGCCCTGTGGGCTAGGCACAGAGCTAGGCGCAGGAGGTCGAGAACGCCCAGAAGACACCCAACCTGAACACGATGCCTTAGGCATAGCCCTTGTCTGCCCTGCCCTCGGGGTCTTTCTCAGCACTCCTGGCTCCTCCTTAAAGTGGGGAGAGTCCCTCCTGGATCTGAGGGTTGTTCTCAGTCTGACTGGCTGCGGGTGGGCAGAGCCATCCAGGTGGCACCTGGGCTGTCGGGGTCAGCCCTGCATTTCAGCCACTAGCTTGGCAGCATTACTCTGAGATCCCTGGAGACAGAGGATGGCCCCGATTTTGGAAGATTTTTGTTTCGTCTTGTTTTGTTTTTTTGTCTCTGAGATTAA
>PVKM010048151.1:0-11271 GCA_004027735.1 Carollia perspicillata
TGAAACACACCTGAAGGGTTTAGACAATGGGCTTGTATATTGCAGTGGACTAACTGTGCCATGCAAACAGTAAATGCCTCATGCAAACAGAGATCACACATGGGTGGAACTAAATGGTTACATTGGATTCCATATGTGGTAAGAAGGAAGAAGGGCACATTCAGCAAAATTTGCAGCTTTAAAACTATTGTGGTTTTAAGAACAAGCTAGTAGCAGTAAATACAAGTTAGCCAGTTAAAAATTTAAAAAGACCATTTGTGTTGCAAATAAATGAGTCCTGACTGCTGGATAGGAAATTAAAGTTAGGCCAGATTGAGAAGACATTTTTAAAATTACAAATCTGAGTGAAAGTATCATTGTGTTATTGCTGACTTTATCCATTTGCCCAGTACACTTATTCCATTCTCAATAGTAATTTAAAAGTTTGTTTTCTCACTAGACATATAGCCATTCCACAGTTTGTTTGGAGGTACTCTTGCCTGGTTAAGGCTTGAAAATAGATTGTAAGTTATTTATGTGTGAGTCAATACAACCAACCTCTCTCATTGCAAGCTATTTATAAAATGTGGCCCAAACACATTCATTACTGATCAGCAGTTTCTCATTATTGCTCTGACTCTGTCAATATGATATTGATTCATTGTAATTGCAGTTTTTGGCCAGTGTGGATTGATTAGAACGTAAAGTAACAAGAACTATATAAGAATGTCAAAAGGAAGGAATAATTCAACAGAATACTTGAAGTATATGCTGACCCATTCAAAGTGGAGGTCATATGGCAGCTTGAGCCAGCAGAATAAAGAAAAAATCACGTTACTCTAATTTAAGATGATTAAAAAATAATATTGACCTTTATAATAAATATAAAACATCAGGTTGATATTTTATGTCGAAATATCAACCTGATATTTTATACAGAATAAATTACTAATTTAGAGATGTAACACTTTTTAAAATTCTCTTAGTGGAAATGATGTCAGGGAACAGGAATCAGCCCAAGCCAACACTTAGTAGTAACAAACCAACAGGCAGCTGGTCTGCAAACGCTAGGTACATTTGTTTGTTAAGGGCGGCAGTCTCTATTTTTGTTTCGGTGTTGATTACCATTTTAATGGAGCAGGGTACAAAAAGTTGATTAATAAAGTTTTATGCTCCACCTTGCCAAACTTCAAAAAAAGTACAATGATCTAAAAAGGCTAAATATTTGAAATATGTTTCTCTCTTTTTCCAACTATATATCCGAGTGATGTTGGATTTTCTTCATCTATTTCGACCAACAACATATTACAACAGGTTGAATACAGAAACAAATGAGAGTCCAGCTTGATCCCTCTAAGCTAAACATTAAAACATTTTTCAGAAGATATAAATCAATGCCATTCTTCTTGTTTAATTTCTTTTGGAAAATAACTGTTATGATTCACAGAATATATTCACATTAACATGTAGGATGGCTCGTCCTATGCGTCAAGTTGGAGGGTGTGAATGTTAAGTAAAGCAGACGGCCCTCCATAATGTGGGCGGGTCTCATCCAATCAGTTAAACCTGCAGGGGTGTCCAACCGGCGGCCCACAGGCCATGTGTGTCCCAGGATGGCTATGAATGCGGCCCAACACAAAATCATAAATGTACTTAAAACATTATGAGATTTTTTTTGTGATTACATGTTTCAATGTATTTAATGTGTGGCCCAAGACAACTCTTCTCCTTCTGGTGTGGCCCAGAGATGCCAAAAGACTGGACACCCCTGAAAGGCTTAAATAGAATACAAGGCTAGCCTCCCAAAACAATGAAAGGCATCGATCTCTAAAACTTCGCACGTCTGGACAAACACTTCAATGGTAGTTTAATTTGCAAGTGCACTAGATAGGAAGCTGTTGTGAGTGAAGCCAGGGTGGGGGGCCCAGAACCAATGAACCACCACTCTGTACCACCACCGGACTACTATCACCAGCAACTTCATCACTCCTGGGCCCCCTCCCAAGCTGACTCTTCCTGTGCTTGGTGAGGGAGTATGTGGGGAGGGGAAAGACAAGTGAGAGGAAAGCAGCATGACCAAAGCATGAGAATACAGTGGATTGTCCACTGTACTGCATATCAGTATTTGTGACCATCACTCAGCACGACGTAGGTGGACCTGCTGGAGGTGACATGGTTTTCATTTTAACGGAATAGCGGTCTGATCAGAGCTTCGCCTTGGAAAGATGGCTTCAGCTGTTCTTCTGAGGGAATAAATCCCAGACAAGTTTGTCCTGAAAGGTTAGAGTGCCTGCAGTGTGGTTTGGAGATGAAGAAATGAACAAACCTATGATTGATCGGCTGTGGGGACTTAGCGCAAATCTGATTGGCTGGAAACACTGCTTCTAGACATACATTAAAAGGGCAGTGTTGCTATCACTGGTTAGCCAAGAGAGA
Source organism: Carollia perspicillata (assembly GCA_004027735.1). Taxonomy (NCBI): domain Eukaryota; kingdom Metazoa; phylum Chordata; class Mammalia; order Chiroptera; family Phyllostomidae; genus Carollia; species Carollia perspicillata. The sequence goes on from PVKM010048151.1 coordinate 2,416, forward strand.
AAAGAAGCGTGTGAAGCAGAATGAGCTCAGCGATTTCCACTTCGAGGGTTTGGCACTGACTGAATTTACAGAGAAAGCGAGTCTACTAGAAAGCCATGAATGCCTGAACCCTTGTCATAAAGAAAAAGTAGAAAAGAGTGTGGTAGAACACTTCTTTAAGAGGATATTTAAAGAACAGAAAATAAAGGGGTCAAGAAGACAAATCTTCATACTGAAAAATTAATTTGAAGTCCAGTGGAGTTCATTTATTTTTGCCTGGACCTGAATGAAGTTGTAAAACTCTCTCAGTAGTTGTTTGACTACGAAACAAAGCATTTTCCATAATAATGATTCATTTATAAAAGACATCTCTAGAAAACTGAACTTGAATCCTTTCTTTCAAAGTATCTCCTCCTCTGGCTTTGCATTCAGATACTTGGCCCCAAAGACAAAGCGTTTTGCTGTTCACTCAGCTCTCCAACAAGCTGTCTGGTGCAGCCTTCGCAGCCCAACTGTGAGCACGGACCTTAAATCAATTAAGCACAATCCATCAGGTCAATTAAGAAACTCCAAAACATTACAACTCTCAAAGCCTTCTTTGTGTTCCTTAATGAAAGAAGGGAAGATAAATTCCTTAGTCAGTCATTTGGCTTAAAAAAAAAGGTGCCTAGACCTTAGGTCCAACATAGGGTATCGACTTTTCTATATGAGAAACAAATCTGCAAGATTTTGAGATTACATCCAGTAAGCGATTTTTTTTTTTAAAATCAATGAGTAAAAAACTAAATTAGATAGCTGGGCAATAGAGCAAAGTAAGGATTATTTTGTCCCCAAAGATGCGCTGTTACTTCTTTCTGCTTTCATTTTCAAACTGTCTTCTCCTGTGACCATTTCTGCAAAGACTACACATATCATTGGCTTTGATTGAATACTTAAACTCTGCCTTTTCCTAACCCTGCTCACTTTAAATATGAGATGAACTTTGGTTTGATTTATAAGTACTTTTTAAAACTTAAGTCACCTTACCTGCAACTCATCTTTCCAGATACAGGCAAATGTTCAGGCAATATGATTTCATGGTAGATAATCTACAGACAAATGCGAGTGCCACACCAGTCAGCTGCACGCAACTTTTGTGAAACACTGACCACCCTGAAAAGCTGGAAGAACACGCACATTCAAGCTAACAGTAGTGATTTCAAAAATTCTGGAGAAAGACAAACTTGGTTTTGAGACCTATTGATACTTCTTAAGTTACTTAACCTCTCCTAGTTTTAGTATGTCCCTTGTGGAGTAATTGTGAGAAGTTGTATGGTAGGTCGGTCTCTCTCTCCCTCTCTCTCTCTCTCTCTCTCTCACACACACACATACACACACACACACACACAACCAAGTTCTGTCACAGATTTTCTTTTCTCTCCATGATTCCCTATGAAATTCAGATGGCAGACCTGATGATCCCCATTGTAAAGATAAGGAAAATGAGGTTTTGAAAGATTATATTTTTGCCCCAGGTGTCCAAACAGGAAGGGCTTGAGTGGAAACCGCAATCTGATTTCTCAACAGATACTCATTGTAATAAGTCAAATGATTTAAAATGGGAAGAATAAAGTTTAAAAATTTACATCGCCTATAAATGTTTCTTTCTTTCCTGGGTTCACTAGAAAACAATCGCTGTGGTTGTATATTTTATTTGTTAAGCAACAGAAATGCTACAAAAAGCCTCAGAGAAGAATCTGGTAGAACTAGGATGGATGGTTAAGTTCGAGCTTCACTTGATCATTACATAATGCTGTTACATACTCTAAGTTGTCATCCCAAGTATCATTTAGTTTTTCTTTCCCATCACTGAGCAAGAAACAATGCATTGTGTCAGAAGACACCGAGTAGCCAGGAAAGGGAGGATTTTCGATTTCCTGGTCCTTTCTCCCCAAACCAGTCTATCACTTACTCATTACAGTTGAGTTGAAAAGAAGTAGGCTGGGGAGCAAAGTTGCATTAGACTTCTCTGTGCTCCTTTATAGAAAGTTTGGACGGTGGCGGTGCCTCCCGGAGTTACTGAACTAACGGCTGTGTTATTTCTGTTTGAAAAATTCAGGAAGGCCCTGCTGTCTGAGTGAGAGGAAGGAGCGCAGTGAGCACACTCCCATCAATGTCGCCTCATTGCCGAACACAATGGCGTCTTAATTGAAGAGCCACCTGTGTAGCCGAAGACTTTTTTGCTAAGTTTAACATATTTAAAAAAACAAAAACATGTAAATTTTTTAACCTGGGACTTGCATGACTCCCCTTCCCCCACACAAAATAGACATCTTCCTCTGTTTTTTTTTTTAATTGCAAAACACGCATTACTTTTTCACTTTATCAAACCATATTTGAAGGGGAAAAAAGTCCATTATTCATAACTAAACCTTTAATCAAAACGTAGAATTCCACAAGAACTAGAAAATTGGCAAATACATGCGAAACTCGGTCAGGAACAATTTTGTTTGATTTACGAGAAGCCTCTTGTCTCTCCGTTTAAATGCAGCCACGTGCCCCTGCAGTCATCTGTCAGACTGGGAGAATTTCCAGATACTCCAAATGGCACAAAGTTAGTGTTTTTAATTTTTATTTCATCTCCTGTAAGTATGAACTCTGATTGTAATTACAGCTTCATCTGCTCTTGGATGATTTTGTTCTATCAGACCAAGACAGTGCTCTAACGACCACACCAAGGAGAATAAGGAACCTGCTTCCGTTAGGACTCAATGCTTCTGATAGGACTCAATACAGAAGCTGTGCTTTGGGAAGTGGGAAAGAAAACCCTGATACTATAGAGTCTGTAGCGCATGTCTTGATGTCACAATTAGTAGTTAAATATTTAACTCCCGTAACCTTCCTCTACCCCAGAGTCATGTGTTATTTTCTTTGGCCATAATATTAAGTTAGAGGGAACAAACCCTGGAGCAAAAAAATGCTCTAAGGGAAAAAGTAAACTTACATAGAGAAGAAATTTAACTCAATGGGACTGGTCAATTCACGTGACCATTATTTAATAAGATAAGGGAAGCTGAACAACGTCCTCCTCTTGCCTCATTCCCCCATGCTCTCTCCAGTTAGATAAAACACGAAAGAGTCAGGCCTTCCTTATTTACATCTAGCTCAGAAGGCTAGGAGAGACCTTTTAGGGTCGGATGACACTTTTATTTTACTTCAATCAGAGCTGGGCCTTCATCACAAGGCTTAAATAAAAAAGATTCTATTCCTTTCTTAACAGGCATAGCTATGTGATGTTGAAGACATCATTAGCATTAATATTTTAAATTGCTCCTCTGTTAAAAAGTAATAGTAACACCTATCCTCCTATTAAATGGAGTCATTCTGATATAAAAGTGTGAGGGGAAAAGAAATGAGAAGTGGGCACCAGTGAGTGAATGAGGAAGGGCAATGGATTGAATAATGGAATGTTGGTGTTGCTGAAATTCTAACATTGACCCACTTCCAAACTTCCTGTGTGGAAGTAGAATCCTGGAAAAGCAAACAAGACTCATCTGCCACGAGCCACAGTTGATGTGAAGGACAAGTTGAACTAAAATGAAAGTTTCCTGATGTCATGCCTTACTTTCTATTCGTAAAATTCCATGAAAATTAAAAAACCTTGTTAGAGGAGAGCAAAGTGTATCCCACACCTCAACTAATCATACGATCTTAGAGGAGAAAATACTCTTTGGGTCCATCTAATTCAAAGAATCATCTCATACATTTCCACTCTCCTTGGTAGACGGTGATCTACCCTGCATGAGTACCTCCAGAAAAAGAAAGGAAATACTTTTTTAATTGCTATTTTCATTAACATGAGAAGTATCTAAAGGTAGGCGCTTTTCTTAGGCATGCACACGGTTATAGTTTTGAACTCTGGAACGGTGTAGAAACCACTCACAACTGTGCTAACACTCATGTTTACACCCAATGCTTCATCATGGCCCACAAGCCTGCCCACACGTCCACAGAGCTTCCAACTCTCCATTCTCACTCACTCCGCACACGGACCTCGTCTCATACCACCCATTAAGCCCAGCAGACCATTTTTTCCAAACTGATGATTTCTTCTTCTGTCTAGAAAGCGCTTCCCCCACATAGGTACGTGATTTCCTCCTCCTTTTCATCCAGTCTCTCCACAACTGTCTCTTCACTGGAAAGACACCTGTGACCACCTTATAAAAACATCCTTCTGTACCCCCGACACTTTTTCCCCTTATACTACTTTGCTTGATGTTTATTTTATGTTTTTATTATCTGTTTCCCTCTGCTTTAATGTAAACTCTGTGAACGTGTGACCTTATTTTATACTATGCCCTGCTGATTCTCAGTGCCTAGAACAGGGCCTGACACATGGAAAGAGAAGGAAAAAAAATGTGTCAAGAAACAAATACTAATTTTCTAAAATAATGCTAAACAAGTCTAGATTTTTTTTTGTTTGTTTGTTTAACCACCAAGGAAACACTCTATCAAAAGGGATCCATTAACTGTAGGTATATGTTAAAAGAAATACTTTCACTTCCCTTAAGTGGTAATTATCCCAATCATTTCAGTTGCTGTATAATAATATCTGACTGTACTTGGAATTCTTCATCATCAATATGGTGTACCTGTTATGTAGAACAACTCCATATAATGATAAACATTTGATCAATTAGAAATGTTTTGAAATGAGTAGATGTTTATAGAAATGTGAGGACTCTCCAAGTGTTGACTCAGTAACATTTCAGCTGGCATCTTATTCTGCACACGTGATGGGTCTAGATACTTGAGATTTATGGGTCTGAAACATTTCCGTACGGAGCTAAGTGGCTGGCAGGGATCCCAAAGTTAGTTTTGGCTGACAATGGGGATGATGAAGAATCAGTCACTTTAATATCAGTGTTCTGTTGTAAGGAGGAAAGAGAACAACAGGAGAAAGAAAAAAGGACACCACTGGAACACAAAATATATTTCTGAATTTTGAGAATGCCTAGGGGAAAAGGGGAGCTGACAAATGTGGAAATCTCAAACACATGCATAACTTGAACACCTTCAAGAAGTAGAAAAGGAATAGACCGATAACCAGAGAAGAAACTATAAAAATGTAGTCAAAGAACTGCCTCCCAACGTAGCCTGAGGTCCAGGCAGTTACACAGCCCAGGTTTTTTGAGTTTCCCAAACACAAGTTGTGTGTGTGTGTGTGTGTGTGCGCACGCGCGCGCACACACACACACACCCCTTGTGGAGCATCAAAAGAAAAGGAAGCTCCCAATGTGTTTTATACACTGATCATACTGATAGAATCTGAGAGAGCACAAAATCAGAAGACTTCAGACCAATAACAATTACGAACATGGAAACAAAAATAGTCAGCAAAAAGGCTAGCATGTTGAACTAACCAGTGTTTTGAAAGAAGGATGCATCATATCCAAGAAGAGTTGGCACTGAAATGCAAGAACATGTAATTTCAACACTTGCCATATAACAAACCATAGCATATTTTAAAGAAAAATTTGTCTTGCCATTTGAACTGATGCTATAGACAGTTGATAAAATTCTTTATTAAAAAAATTCTTAGTACTTGTATACCTTAATCATCACAGGGTTGTCTAGCCAAACTCAGATCCAATAGCACACCTGTCAGTGAACTACTCAAAGCAATTTATGAAAGTCAAGAAAGGGACAACGGTGGTCCCATTCATCTTTATTACTTATAAACATTTCCAAATTTCGAGCCCATGTAGTCCATGTTATAAGGTAGAGTCAGGAAAAATAGACCTCCCTGCTTGAAAGAACAAAAATAAAATCTGTATTTGTACACGTTATTGAACACCAAAATTATTTTCAAGAGATACCTGGCAAATAGTTTACTGAGGTATCTGGTTACCAGAAAAATATGCCCAAATAATTTACTTCATTGCGTACTAGAAACAGTATTTAGAAAATATAAGAAATACTATCAACCAAAGCAAAAATTACACTAAATGCCATTGTCAAAATTAGTGGGGAGCCAAGGCCTGTATGGAGGCAACCTAAAGAATATTGAAAAAATTTAATAAATCAGGAGGCATACATATTTCTCGATTGTTAAACTGGATATTATCAAGCTATTAATCCTGAGAAACTGATGTATATATTTGATGCAATGTCAGCAACATATATACAGTTGGCTTCTCTTATTTGATTTTTATTTCCCAATCGTTCAAAATAATTTCATTAAATAGTCCAAAATCCCTTTGGACATATTGCCAAAATTTCATTCAGTAATTATCTTGGTTATTCTAGATGAATTTTCATAAACAAAGAAAAACAATATCAACCTTAAGTCATGAACAGGATTGTCAACATTCTTTAACCATTGTTTATTATACTATTGGGTTAGCCAAAGAGTCTGTTACATTTTTTTCATAAAGTAAAAGATACATTTTTCATTTTCACCAATAACTTTATGGATTTGGATATTTTGAGTGTCAGCTCTCTCCTGCTATGGGTTTCCAGTGGGTGGAGGCCAGGGGTGCTGCTAAACATCTTGCAATGCGTAAGACAGGCCCACAGCAAAGAATTATTTGGCCAAAATGTCACTAGTACCAATAAACTTCCCAAACCACTACTGACACATTTGATCAGTCATAGCAGCTTATCAATACACTGCACAGATCTTTGGGTTTCAGTTGCATTTTTACCTTTCTTCAAATAATAAAGCATAATATGCTGAAAATGTTGGGTATCTTTTTCCATCTTCAATATAAAAATGGCTGCACAAAAATTCACCCATTTTGGTACTTTTAAAAAATGCACACTACAAGAGCTGTCATAATACAATCTAACAAAATTATTTCAAATGAAGTTAAAGACAACTTAGCACTACTAAAGCCACCGTATGGAAAAAAACATAAGGAAGTTTCTGGCCAAACCAACACATCTTGGCTAATGTGTCTTACTTAGATCACCAATATAATTACAAAACAATGAGGTAAAACTCAACATGTATATCTTTACCAACTCCAAGAACATTTACAGATAAGTTCATTAATTCATTTATCTATTCAACGACTTTTATTTAATACCATTATTGTAACCATACTGAGCTAAGTTTTAGAGGCACAAGGATGCCATCGTGAAACTGTCACAGTGAGAGTCAGACACATGAACTGGTACTGAACAGTGGTTCTGTCACAGAGGTTTCTCCAACAGAATTCTGGAGCCTGTGGTCTCAGTTCAAAAGAAATGGAATAGTGGCATGATTTTCCAGTTTCAGTTAATAGTGGTCAGCACTTACTTTTGCACTCTTATTGCTCTGCACTATTTCTCTTCACAACTAGCACCGTTTTGACAACAGTTAAGTCATGCCACACATAGACGAAAAGAGATAAGCCACAAATGCAAATCAATACCGATGCAATAAAACAGTGTTTTGGCCAGTGTGACCTATACCTTTTCTTCTTAAGGTCAACTGGCTGTTCTGGGGTCTAATTCAGATACCACCAAATAACAGAAACATCTTACTCTAGGAAATATATAGGCGAGTGGACATTATTGTGTACTTAAGCTATCTGCTTCCAGGGGGAAAACATAAGTGTTTTCCTCTGTAGGGATTCAAAACATCCAGCATTTTAATTCATGTATGAGTCCAAAGGGAAAAAACATTTTTTATCTGCCAGTTGAGAAAGTTATTAATTTTGAAAGAAAAATTTAATTAAGATTAAACAAACTTAGATGGTTTGTTAGCTTTAAGGCATATAGTTCTAAAAGCAGGATAATTGCTATTGTGAGAAATACCTTCTTGTGTATAAGCCCGCTACTGCATACTTTAAACTTCAAATGTCTCTATCTTTACAAGAAAGCTATAGGATAGCAAAAGTAAGAAGGTCCTTAAGTTCTAATTACCTACTAGGCCAGGCTTGCTATTTTTCTAACATGCAGACGTACTTATATTAAGCAAATAGAGAACTTGATAGCAAAAAAATAAATCCTATTCAAAATGGACAGAGAATATGAATAGACATGTTTCCAAAGAAGACACATAGATGGCCAACAGGTACATGAGAAGGCGCTCAACGCCACTAATCATCATGGAATGCAAATCAAACCTCAATGAGACATCACCTCATATCTATTAGAATGGCTGTTATCAAAAAGGCAAGAGATAATAAGTGATGGTGAGAATGTAGAGGAAGGGGACCTTTGTGCCCTGTCGGTGGGAATGTACTTTGGTGCAGCCACTGTGGAAAACAGGACAGAGGTTCCTCAAAAAATTGAAAATAGAACTGCTACCATATCATCCAACAGTCTCACTTATCTAAAGAATATGTAAACCCTAACTCGGAAAGTTATGCCCACCTCCGTGTTCATTACACCATTATTTGCAATAGCCAAATACCAAAACAACCTACATGTCCATCAATGAGGGAATGGGAAAAGAAAATGTGGTACGTATCTGGCACATACACACAATGGAATATTATTCGTTCAACTAAGAAAATGAAATCTTGCCACTTGCAACACCATGGATGGATCTTCAGGACATTATGGCTGGCAAAATAAGTCAGACAGAGAAAGACAAATACCATATGATTTCATGTAGATGTAGAACTAAAAATAAACACAAGCTCATGTAGAGAACTGATTCGTGGTTGTCAGGGACTGGGGTAAAAAAAGGGCAAAATGGGTAAAAGGAATCAAAAAGGACAAACTTGCAGTCATAAAATAAATAAGTCCTGGGGAGATAATGTACAGCATAGTGACCATAGTTAATAGTATGCTATTGCATATTTGAAAGTTGCTTAAAAAGTTCTTAAAAACCCTTAAAAAGTTCTCATCGCACAAAAAACTCTGCGACTACGTGTGACAGTGGATGTAACAAGGGTTGGCATG
>PVKM010048152.1:0-11268 GCA_004027735.1 Carollia perspicillata
CCCGGCATTCATAAGGCTTCTCTCCCGTATGAGTTCTTCGATGAACAACAAGATGTGAGTTGTCTATAAAAGCTTTTCCACATTCACTGCATTCATATGGCTTCTCTCCCGTATGGATTCTCTGATGTCTTATGAGGTGTGACTTTTTGTTAAAGGATTTCCCACATTCTTTGCATTCATAAGGTTTTCTTCCTGTATGTGTTCTCTGATGGACAATAAGCTGTGATGCATATACAAAAGCTTTTCCACATTCACAGCATTTATAAGGTTTCCCTCCTGTGTGAATTCTCTGATGTGTTATGAGGTGTGAGTTTTTACTGAAGGCTATCCCACATTCCCTACATTCATAGTATTTTTCTTGTGTATGAATTCGTTGGTGAACAACAAGCTGAGACTTACCACAGAAGGCCTTTCCACATTCTCTACAGCCATAGGGTTTCTCTCCTGTATGAATTCGTTGATGCATAATCAGGTTTGACTTCTGCATAAAACCTTTCCCACAATCACTACACTCGAAAGGTTTCTCTCCTGTGTGAGTTTTGCAATGTAATCTGAGCTTCGTCTTCTCCCTGTAAGCTTTCCCACATTCTTTGCATTCATAGGGTTTCTCTCCTGTATGAGTTCTCTGGTGTATTATGAGCTTTGACTTATACCTGAAAGATCTGAGACATTCACTGCATTCATAATGTTTCCCCTCTGTGTAAATTCTGTGATGTCTTTTAGGATTTGTCCCAAGGCTGAAAGCCTTCGCATGTAAATTTGGTTCATAGTACTGGGCATGAATGTTAGAGGTTTCACGTAGAGTATAGAAAAACAATTTCCCAGAACCATTTAACTCGTTAGAGGAGTTCATTTCTGTGTAGTTTTTACTCTGAAAATTTGAATCTTGTTTCAAAGTTATTCCTTTTGAGATACAGTTATTGGATTTTTCTCTAAATGGAACACAATTTTTGCTATGACAAAATATTTTTCCCAATGCATTATTTTCATGATCTCTCTGCACAGGTTCGTCCTTCTCAATGTCTTCCTGATACCAATCACAAACTTGCCACATTACTTCTAAGGGGGAAAAAAAAATCAATGAATTCTACCATTATCATGAAATGGAGGGTGATGGAATCTCAAATCAATATTCAAAGAGAATGAAGGAAAGTGACACAGCAGGTGCACAAGTCTGAGGCTTTCAATAAAAGAAACAGTAATGATCAATGAATGGAACGACATGGGCGTCATCAAACTTTGGAACAAACCTATAATATCTGAACGCATGATATAAGAGGTATGTGAATACGGATAAAAGGTGGAGGAGGCTGGTTGTGTCTAACAAGCTTCAACAGAAGAACAACTAAGCAAGTAAATACCAAATGAAATAGGCAAATATCTGACCCGGGGTAAATAAAAGAAGGTACACTTCCTGGGCGGCTAGAAAAGAGTCATATATGGAAGGGTAGTAGTAGAAGCAGGCAACATTCATAAAAAAGACCTCTTTTACTTACTCTAAGTCACCTCTAAAGATTCAGAGAGTGTAAAAAAAAATATTAGAATGATAAGGGTCCCACACCAATGACCAACTGTTAGTTTGCTTCTACTAATGCCCAATGCATTGTTTTCACTCACCTGGACTAAAATGACTGGGAAATTCCCTCTCTACAATTCCTCGTTCTTCTTTTTCCAAGCAGACCACTGCTTCAGGCTTGGTAGCCTGATAACCTGCCAAGGGGTAATCACAGAGAACCTGAGCAGTATTAGGGCCTGTGAAAAAGTTGTTTCAGAGAATGTATAATTTATTTACTTATTTTTAATTGCAAACATTTTTATAAGGGAATATTTCTTTGGGGGGAGGGAGGGGGCCTTGTTTTTTCTTTTATTTTTTAATTTTGTTTATTGTTTACACTATTATAGTTGTTGCTACTTTTTCCCCCTTTGCCCACCCCCTCCCAGCCCCTATATACCCTCAGGCCCAGAAACTACGTACTTTAAATCTCAGCAAAATTAAAATTTTTCATTTGGAAATAAAAGTAAGTACTGTCACTGTCTGATCATAAACAAAATAAGTTCTGTTCAAGTCCCAGTCCAAAATCACTGAGAATATCAGAGTACCCATAAACTGTAGCAATGGAAAAAAGACAGGCAATTAATGAGCTTAGGCTGAGATACTTAGGAAAGTTGTCTTTACCCAGTGACATTAGGTTGCTATGATTTTCCAACATCACATCCCGGTAGAGATTCCTCTGAGCAGTGTCTAGTAGCTGCCACTCTTCCCAGGTGAAATATACAGCCACATCACTGAATGACAACATGCCCTGTTACAACACAATCCTTTTCAGTCTGGAGTTATTATAATAGAATAAAGCACAAGGTAACTATAGGATGTTCTGATTATTTATACTAAGAAAACATAAATAAACATTTCTCTGTATATAGTTTTGATTTACAGTTTTTGGCTAAATTTGTTCAAACTTTCTTCTGTTTGCGTAATCTTCCCTCACTTCTTCATTTATTCACCTAACATAAAGTGTTAAAACTTTGAATTACCCAAAAACAATCTGCAACCCACCTTAGGAGCACTGAATGTTACCTACTACACATTTTGTAATTAAAAAAAAAAAGTAAATAATGTATGGCCCTGTGTCATATAGCTTGTGATCTGTTTGGGTTCAAGTGCAAACAGTTCGGTGAGAGAGGAGAAGCAGCTGATGGGAACATGTGCCCTGGTAACAGGCAGAAATTGGCCTTGGAGCAAGAGCACACATTTCCTACAGACACTTGGTAGTCACTGCAGTATTGTTCACATACGAAAGTATGTTATTCACAGGACTGCCTATTAAAATGGATTGTTCTGCATATTAAATCATGATACAAGCAAACACAGAGCTCTTACTATTGCTATTATCATTCTAAACATTTTACATGTATTAATACAACAATCTGTACAACCACCTTTATGTAAGCACTATTATTATCTTCTTTTTTTTATAGGTAAGAAGAGATTTTAAAAGTTTTCTAGCTGTGCCTTGTATATCTCCCACATTTCCTTAAGAAGATTACTGGTCACCGGGGTCTATATTCTGGATCAGAAAAATGGAAGAGGAAGATACGTCAAAGACAGTTCTTCACACTCAATGTCCAGGAAATATTTACTGACTTCAAGAAATATATGTGCTTCCTCCATATATACAAAGTAAATTATGTGACATGCTTTTAGTCTTCTGTGATGGTTTCTAGTATCACCATAGAAAAGTATGCAAATCAGTTCTGGATCCTGTTGCTTATTTGGCATTATTCTAATTATTAGCACTTTGACAAGCAGATACATCTTTCTGCCTGATAGTGACTCTGAATCATTTACTCTGTCTCCCAGTCCAAGTACATACCTGCCTACCACAATGTGTCTACATACCGGTATACTGTTCTCTTTGATTACATGCATTTTTATAAACTTCCAGAAATTTCTTGAATAACAAACTGGGAAATACCAAGCTCACCTGCGACTTAGTCATTTCAGCAGCTTTCAGGAAATGCCCACCACTTGTAGTATCTTTCCTGAAATCCTGATGCTGGTGTCTCATCAAGTTAGCCTCAGCAAGGAATAATTTCTGGACTGAGATTTACTTTTTTCATTTACAGAAGCCGCTCATTTTAGGAAGCCAGCATCTACAAAGTCAAAGAAAGATTTGTTTGGCATCAAAATAATAAAAGTGAGTTCCTATACAAACAGTGAACTGTTTTTTTTTTTTTGGTCTGTTTTTGTTTTTAAGATTTTCTTTATTTTTAGAGAGAGGAAATGAGGGAGAGAGGGAGAGAAACATAGATATTTGAGAGACAGATCAAGTGGCTGCCTCTCACACGTCTCCGATAGGGACCCAGCCCACAGCCCAGGCAAATAACTGACTGGGGATCAAACCGGCAACCCTTCAATTTGCAGGCCAGCACTGAACCCACAGAGCCGCACCAGCCAGGGCAGCAATGAACCATTCTAAGCACCTTGTTTTCTCACTTAACCCTCCCAACAACCCTATGAGGTACAGACTATAACTATTCTACTTCAGAGGACACCAAGAAAGGAAAAGTCCAGCACCTAGCTAAAGGCTACACAAGTAGTAACCCATGGAGCGTGGATAAAACACAAACCCTCATAATCAAAAATAAATCCTCTGATTCCAGGGACAATTACTAGAATTATTCCTCATCTTAACCAACTTTTTAAAAAATTGGAAAAAATATCTAGAATGACCATTTTCAAACATAGAAATCAGAGAAGAGGAGAAACAAAGAAGGTTAAGACCTTTGTATGCTGCAGCTTACTGCCTGGAGGGACTTTTCAGGCTACAACACAGGGAGAAGGGGCCCAAAAAGGGTCTACAGTCTTGTTGAGTTAATGACACAGAATTCAAAGTCTGGGGAAGCAAAAGTGGTAAGTTTGCCAGGCAGTGCATCAGGGTAAGGTAGAGAGAGAGAGAGACAGGGAAGGAGGGAGGAAGACAAAAAGGGAGTGAGGGAAGAAGGAAGGGAGGAATAGAGAGAAGGGGGGAGAATGGGAGAGAAAACTCACTCTTTAGATGTGCAGAGGGTTCCCTTGACTCTCCGGCCAACTACTAAGGAACTGGGAGAAGACCACTGGAAAGAAGCAGGCCTAACAATTCCTGGAGCTCACTGAAGGTGAGGAATGGTCTATGTTCTCACTAGCCAGGGTGGAAAGATACACAGAGACTTCAAATAGAGGTTTCTGCCAAGTATTGCCTCAGTAGTACAGACAAAGTCATCCTAGACAAAAAACTCTTTTTGTCCAAACTAACAAAGCTAAAAGAAAGCCTCCAAAGACCAAACTTAACTTTACAAAGGTCAAACTTTAAGATCAGTCTCTTCTTCTCAGGAGTATTTGATCTTGCTCTCTGGCATGTGTTGTCAGTTTGAATGAAAGACACTCATAAAAATTCCAAAAAAAGAGGAATTAAACTGTTTAAAGTAATTTAACTATGACCCAGAGCAAACCTCAAAAGCAGTTAAAAGAGTAAGAGAAAATTCCTCAAATAACTATGTAAAACTGACAATATCTAACATCCCATCAAAAACTACCAGACTTGCAAAGAAGCAAAAGAATTCAAGAAAACAGACCTATATTTCAAGGACAACATGAGAATGAAATGTATAGGCTAATCTCATTTATGAACTTGACTATAAAAACCCTAAATAAAATATTAAGAAACTATATCCACTGATACATAGGAAGAATTATACAATGCACAGTTGACTTTATTTAAGGAATGAAAGAACAGCATAAGATGATTAATTAATTACCTCAGTAGATGAAGAAAAGATAAGTAATAAAATAGCATAAGCACTCACAAATTTTAAAAAATCTTACTCAACTAGAAGTAGCCAAGAACACGATTAACTTGATAAAGAGTATCTACAAACAAATCTACAACATTTCTTTAAGCTTAGGTACATGACAATGATAACCACTCTCAAAATCTTTACCCCGAAATGTACTACAGATCAAAATCTGTCCAGTAAAATGGGAAAAGTAAATTGAGGGATGAAAACTGCAAAAGAACAAACAAAGCTGTCATTACGCAACTGCTTTAAGAGCAATATAAATATTAATTGAAATTTCATGTTCAAACAAAAATTAATTTAAAAGAAAAAAAACACTATTCACTCCCTGAAAGAAAGATGTACAAAATTAAGAGTTTTATTATAGCAAAAGGATACAGACCATAACCAGCCTCGTGGAGACACACAACAGAGTGAAGTTTGCGAAGGACCCAAACCAGAAGCTTCCACTATCCTTTCCCCTTGGCATCAGAACACATTACTCATCCAGAATATCTGCGCAAAATAATATGCGGGGTACTGCCACCCAAAGCTCATCTGAGCTTCACTGTCTATAGTTCTGATTAGTGTTCCATTAAATGAGCATGACTAAACAGCCACTGGCCATGCGGCTCATCCTCCAGCAAACCTACCCTCCTGGAGGTTGGGCTGGTATTACCTGGCTCAAAGCCGCAAGCCTCTAATCACTGTGACTGGTCCTTCCAGAATACACAGGCCCATCCTGAGTCATCCCGCTAGCAAAACTAACTATCTACAGACCCACCATGTGTCACCTTGTTAGCACAACTTATCAAGGTCCACCATGAGACACTCCTATCATTCAGGACATTCCAACAATTCAGGGGCTACCTCCCAGAAGCTGGCAACGAAGGCCAGTGAAATGATTTACTACAAAATAAGTAACAAAAGACTACTATTCCCCATATGGGACTGTTTTCTAAAAGTGAGTAAAGAAAAAACATACTTCTCAGGCTTAAAATTGGCCAATGAACATATTTTAAGAAATGATAAACCATGTCAGTAATGAGAGCAGTGCACATGGAGACCACAATGAGATGCCTTTCATCCCCAAAAGATGGTCAACAAGCCAAAACTGGGCTATCATATTAGAAAAGAATAGGATGAGATGTACCCACGGTCACCAAAGATGTAGAAAAATCTGACACACTGTGTGCGGAAGCATTATAAAATCAGTATTGGCCAAGTTTGGTAAAATTAAATCAGAAGCCTATGAAAAATGCATTTAATCTACCCTATTTTTGTAAGTTATAAAAAGAAAACTATCCATAATATAGAATTCAGTTTAAAAATATACTTCAAAATATTGTGAATAGCTTCCAGTGAGTAAATTGAAGGTGATTTTTATTCTCTATTTATTGATGACAAGCATACAATAATACTGTGACAAAAAATTAGAGACCTCCATCTAATATCAAGCATAAACTCATAGAGGTTATAAAGTATATATGACAAAAATAAGTTCATAGAATTGTTTTAAACAGAAAACCTCCCATTAGAAATGTATATATTTGAATAGCTTCTTGTCAAGTACCTACCTGTTACAGACTTACTATTGTGAGCCCCAAATCCATATGTTGAAGCGCGAATCCTCAATGTTATGATGTTATTCGGCAATGGAGCCTCTGCAGGTAATTATGGTTAACCGACGTCACGCAAGCAGGGCTTTCGAGGACCTGTGAGGTAGGTATCATGTTTAAATGGGAAAAGTGAAATTTAAAGAAGTTGGTACTTTATCCAAAGTCACACGAACCAGCGGCAGAACTGACATAAAAAGCTAGAACAAATGTGATTTCAAGCACGTATAAACACGTGTACCCTGGCTGACGCAAAGTTTTTATGGCACGCTTTTAACAATTCATGGATCTAGATGGAGAGTGTAAAGGTGACCACTTTGCTGTTCTTTCGATTTCTCTGGATGACTGAAATTTTTCAGTATAAAATGTTGGGAAACAATACCCCAGTGTTTGGTACACGCCCAAATATCTGTCCACCTCCTTACGTTCCAAACCCACCAACCTCTCCCAAGGATACCCTACTACTCCCCACCCCGCACCTGACCGCCGCACCCATTCACAGGTCCCCAGATACCTATTTTCACGTGGACCACGGCCCCTCGGATGCTCCAACTAAGACCACGAGAATCCCAGACGACTAACCAGCAGTCAATTCCTATCCTCACCGACCCCATCCTAAGGGCCCCTCCGTCAGCGATTCTCCCAGCGCCTCTCCCCACTACCCGCATCTGACCTGCCACTTGTCAGCAGGAATGGTCTCTCTTTTCTTCCTCAACCCACTCCCCTAAACACTGATGCCAGGCAAGCTGCCCACAACCATCCCAAAATTACGAAGCCGCCTTAAAACACAACCCCCAACCCCATCCACAAATACCCACCACAAACCACATCTCACGTCACGGAATTCCCACGGCGCGGGATTCTTACAGACGCTCGCAGAAATCGAACGTAAACTCAGAAGAGAATTGTGACCTTACCTAAGGAAGCCAAGATTACACACGCCACTTCCGCTTCTGATCCTATGTTTGGCTGGTCTGTGTCTCGTGCTATTACGCAGACTCAGTACCACCATAGAAGTGAGCGACCTGCCTACTAAGGCTGATTTGGTTCTCTTTTGAAAATATCGCTGGGCAATATGGCCGCGTCCTTTTCGTGTCGCTGTGTGAGAGCGGCCATCTTTGATTCGGTTCCGCCATCTTGGATTGAGCCCCGTACGGAGAGGGAGACGGCCAATGTAGGCAACCTCATTTCGTCGACTAGCCCGAACACTGACAGGCTCAACAGATCCCTTCTCTTTTCTACAGAAATTCTCCCCTTTGGTTCTTCTACTTCCACAGCTGTTGCCAGCACCAGTGCGCATGGTCAGTAGCATTTCGGTGCTCTCGGCGAAGTCTTCCGACCTTACCCGAAAGCTAAACCAATCACAGGTCTGGCCTCAGCAGAAAATGGCCGCATGCAAGCAGTTTCGTGGCCCTCTTGAAAACGCAGGAAAGACGCGCCCGTACTGCAAACCTTTGAGTCCATACAATAACGTACGGGCTTGGAGCCGAGAATTGGGGAATGTTGAGGTAAATGCCGGCTAACGCATTTGAAAAGTGGGGATTAGGAGACCAGATGTGGATGTGAAGCAGAGATGGTAGGGGGAGAGCACTCTGGACGTGTGCCTTCTGATAAAACACAGTGAGGGGTTAAGGGACAAAAATGGTGGTGGTGTAGACAATGGCAACCACGGTGCAGGACAAGAAAATAATACTTGTTTCTTACGTTACAAGAATAACTGAGATACATAAAAAAAAAATCTGCCCAGTCCTTTGTTTCTGTGACTACTGCGAAGAAGTGGCCATCTTTTCCCTAGGTATAGATAATTATTCCAGCAGCATAATTTAATGTTAACCTCTTAGCTACTGCTTGGTAGTGCTATCTCTATCATAAATCAGGTGTCCCTATTTGTATGACTCTGATCTCACGTGTTCTGTTCCATAGATCTGTTCTTTGTCCCTAGGTCAATACTGTGTTTTACCTATTTCTTAGTCTTAAAATCTAAGCAAGGCCTGCAACCATTTTGTTTTTCTACAAGAGTATCATTGTTTTCTTGGCCCTTTATATTTGCAAACAAAATTTTAACTTGTCAACTTCCACCAGAAAAAAATGTCCGGAATTCGTATTGGGGCTTCACTGAATCTATAAGTCATCTTAAGTAATGACACCTTCACAATATGAAGTCTTAAAATCCATAAACAATATGTATCACTCCATTTATTTAGGTCTTCTTTAATGTCTCTGAATATAGTTGATGTAACTTATAAAAGTCCTGTCAATTTTATTAGATTAGTTTCATGATACTTGATATTTTTTAAAAGCGTTTATTTATTTATCTTTAGAGGGGAACGGTTAGGGAGAGAAATATCATCAATGTATGGTTGCTTCTTGTGTGTCCCCTGCTGGAAACTGGCCTGCAACCCAGGCATGTGCCCTGACTGGGAATCGACCCTCGATCCTTTGCTTCCCAGGCCCATGCTCAATCCACTGAGCTACACCAGCCAGGGCATACTTGATATTTTTAATGCTCTTGTAAATGCTATTTTATAATTTTATTGTTTCGTTGTTTGTTGGTGGTAGAAATACAGTTGACTCGTATATTGAGATCATATCAAGCAGACTTGATACTTATTAATTCTTTTTTTAAGATTTTATTTATTTATTTAGAGACGGGAAGGGAGGGAGAAAGAGAGGGAGAGGAACATCAATATGCGGTTGCCTCTCACATGGCCTCCACTGGGGACCTGGCCCACAACCCAGGCATGTGCCCTGACTGGGAATCGAACCGGCAGCTCCTTGGTTCACGGCCCAAGCTCAATCCTCTGAGCTACACCAGCCAGGGCCACTTATTAATTCTAATAGTTTTTTTTTATTATATTGTAAATTTTTAAAAACTTTATATCTTTCCACTGCCTCAAAATCCCCACAAACAAACTCTGAGGACACCAAACAGACAACCATTACACCATTACAACCAGTGTAATAAGGTTGACCTCTGCCACGAGTTCCTTTGATGAAATATCATACCATCCTTTAGTTCTCTAAAGATGACTTGAGTTTTTTTAATGTACTCATAATAGCTGATTTAAAGTCTTTGTGTAGTAAAGCTGACTTACAAGACCCCTAAGGGACTATGAACTGCTTTTTTACCTGCGTAGGAGCCAAAGTTAAGTGATTCTTCATTAAATTTTTGTTGAGGCTAGATATGTCAGGCAATATAATGTTACTACATTGAGTATCAGATTCTCCCTTTCCCCAGGGCTTGTTGCTGTTTTGTTGTAGTTTGTTTAGTGACATTGCTGGAATAATTGTGTACATTCTATTTTCCTGTAATGTGTCATTACTGAAGTGTATTCTTGGTTAGCTGATGGTTGATCAGAGAAATTTTCTTAGTCACCCTGAGTCAGTAAGTCTTCTAACCTTTGCCAAGGCATATGTTGTGTGTTGAGGCCCTACTTCAATGCTCAGGCACTTTACAAGTCCACCTTAGCATTTTCTTCCTGCCGCAGGATTTTAAGATCACCAAGAGGTGAATTATTGGGCATATACACATCCCTGTGAATGTATGTGGCCTTCTAGATCCTTGGAATATGTCTAGTAGCTCCTTGTGAAAATCTTTTTCTGTAAAGATTTTTGTTTATTTTATACAGAGGGGCAGGGAGGGAGAAAGAGAGGAAGAGAAACATCAGTATGTGGTTGCCTCTCACATGCCCCATACCTGACCCCATACCCCAGGGACCTGACCTGGCCTGCAACCCAGGCATATGCTCTAACTGGGAATCGAACCAGTGACCTTTTGGTTCAGGGGCCGGCACCCAATCCACTGAACTACACCAGCCAGGGCTTCTTGTGACCATCTTATACTGCAGATATTCCTTTTAAAATTTTTGGATGGGCTTTTGTTCACACCAGTTTGTACTACAGCCTTAGGCTACTGCAGAGTTAAAAATTTAAACTGATCATTCTTTCAAAATGGTTTATATGGCTACTATACTTGTGAAGCTTCCATTTTTTCCATGATTAGCACGGAGCTGGGGAGACAGGGATGAGAGTAAACAGAATGAAAACTATATACCCCACAGTTTTTACTGAGGTTCAGGCTTCTTTCTTTTTTTTTTTTAATCCTCACCCAAGGACCCTTATTCATTGCTTTCAGAGAGAGAGAGAGAGAGTGAAGAAGAAAAAGAAACATCAACATGAAAGAGAAACATGGATTGGCTGCCTTCTTGTACACACCCCAACTAGGAATTGAACCTGCAACCTGGGTATGTGCCCTTACCAGGAATAGAACCCATGACCCTTCAGTGTACAGGAATGTGCTCCAACCAACTGAGCCACCCCAGCCAGGGCCAATTTT
>PVKM010048153.1:0-11279 GCA_004027735.1 Carollia perspicillata
GAGGGCTTTCATTGCAAATGAAACTGCGAAGGCAGTTACCTCTTTGTCCTTCCCTGAAACTTGTGTCCGCATGACCTTTTCTTTACCTACCAGAAAAATATTAGGAATACCACATCTTTACAATAAATAAAATACTCATATACTAAGGGAAGGAGGTATCTATTTTCTGCTAAAGAATCTATACTATTAAATGGAAAATGAAAGTAGAACTCTATTCCAGATGCTTAATTGGTTCAGTGATTTCTCTATCTTGGAAACATGGTCACGAAAGACTCCAGCAGAAGGGCTCAGTGATTCCTGTTCACAGAGTGAAGTGGGTTTGACCCTGCAGCCTGCCCATGCTGGTTTGCACTGGCTCATGAGAGGTGAACGGTACAACTTCAAAGATTTTGAGAGTCAGTTGCTCATTATTAAAATTAAATTATATAAAATTTCTAACCAAATAAATAAGTTTAAAACAAAGATAATACACTAAAAAATGCCTCACTTTCTTATTATTTCACTTCATTTTGCTGTTATGTACATTCTCGGGGTTGTTATGCCTGGAACATTTGTGTGGTGGAAATACTATAGGATAGTGTACTACTGCATGTCTCTTTCCTGACTGCAAATTCAGTGATGCCATGTTGGCAGCTTGGAATTAACTGTGGTGGCAGTGATTACACTATGAAAGTCAGCAAATACCAGAGATCAGAGCTTGCTTTATTTTTCTGATTGTCTGGACTTCTTTCTGCTCTGTCTAGCATTTTGTGTTGCAAAATCATAGTTTGGTGCACACTTTAAAAGAGACATGCTTAAAAGAATTCTGTCGTTTATCATAGTGAGCATACTAATGGGTGCATTCATTTATTGATTGATTGTGGAGAGAGAGGAAAAAAGAGAAAGAAACATTGATTTGTTGTTCCACTTATTTACTCATTCATTGGTTGATTCTCATATGTGCCCTGACTGGGGATCAAACTCCCAACCTTGGCATTTTGGGATAACACTGTAACCAGCTGAGCTACTTGGCCAGGGAAAATTAAAGTGCCCATTTAGAACTGAGAGGCAATATATTGATAACTGACATGACTGGACTTCGTGGATTTTTGAGTTTAATTCTCTATGAGGAAGGAGTCCAGAATAACTCTTGGGCTTAGGCCCAGGGATCCAATGGGTTGGCTGGGACAAACTCTACTTTATTGAGAAAATACCATATGCCAAACATTGTAAAAGGAGCTCGATGCACACTATTTTACTTTATCCTCCCAACAATCTTGTCATTCACTTTTTAGAGAACTTGTTGAGTACAGTTTTGGCAAAAATGTGTTTGAGGTGTCCTGTACAGTGTCCACAAAGAGATGTTGGATAGAGTATTTTACATATGGGCCCAGATACTATCTTTATAGCTAGTTTTTCAAAAAGGAGAGGAATCCTTACATGTGTGTTTCTTATACTTATGCCTTCTATAGAAGATTAAATAACATTAAGTCACTAAGGCATTTTTTTTTCAAGGAATGTCACCTGAATTAGTTCAGGTGAGCTGCTTTGTGATAGTGTAAATTGATACAGATATATTATGCAGTAAAATTAGAAAAATTAGTTTGAAAGCACTTGGGCAGAGGGCCTGGAGAGGATGCATGGAGAGGCCAAAAGGGAAAAAAAACAGAGAGACACAACCATCAACTCCACCTAGGTTCCAGGTAGCTGATGCCAGTAAGCTTACTCTAAAGAGATTCTAGATTCATAACTGGAAATTAGTCCAGACAATCAGAACAATTCCTAACTGGAATCTCTTTCGAGTAAACTTACTGGCGTCAGCTACCTGGGACCTAGCTGAGAATTGGATAAACAGAATTCTGAGGCACTATCCTAGCTCATCCAGGAGCTTTACTTGTTTCAACAGCTATGCAGACAAGATTATGTTTATGTCAATTTTGCCTCCTCTTCTCATGGTCTTTCCTGGCCCTTCTGGGAAAGGACTTTTTGAAGAAATTGTGTGTACCCTTTTAGAAGTGATCCACTAAATCAGAACCACAGAGAACATCTTGACACTCTAGGGAGTCTCAAAAAGTATGATATGATGGCGATGAAGTGGCTCCTCAATGCTCAAGATGCTTTTGTCTGTGGTGGTTAAGGAGGCAGGAGGAGATGGGATCTTCCCTCCAGGCACGTTAGTGTGAAGTGATGATGGGGGTTGTTGTACTTATTTCTCTTATCCATAAACAAGAATATTAGCCTCTAGTGACTGGGATCAAGTAACTCTAGCTCTTCACTATAGACAATACTTACATGTTTCACTGTGTACCTTTCCTGAAACCCATGTAGGTTTCTATATGAGGACTCTGGTATAATAAATACATGAACTTGAATTAACTGTCTACATCAAACATATAGACAGGAGAATAAAAGTGAAGTCAACGAGGCAGCCTGATGTCATACAAAGAATACTGAATTTGAAATCAGAAGACTTGGATTTGAATCCTTGCTCTGCTTCTTACTATTAGTGCAGCTGGGTGAATTTGAGTAGGTATTGTCTTTTCCTTTTTAATTAGTGAATTTGTTTAAATACATTCTTCAGGTCACTAAGATTTGCTGTTCTTGAAAAAAAGCACTGCCACTGTTAATTTCTGGCATATATCATTTCAGTTTTTTCCAATGCATATTTGCCAAATATTGTTATAATAGATAACATTTATTGAGCACTTAAATTGTACCAAGTACAATATTGTGGTAAGTGCTTTCCATGCATTTGTCATCATATCAGAATAATACGTATAAATGTGATAATCTCTAAATGGCACTTCCCTCAGGTTTTCCCTTGCATTATTCCTGGTTATCATGTAGTTTTTGTAAAAGTGACACAATCATTCACCTATTATTGAACAATTACTTCCCCAGTTGTCAATGACTGCACACATTTAAGGGTTTACATTATTCTTTTAAAATTGAAGCACAGAGTAAGAAATATTTACAAGTGGGTCAGAATAAAACTACATTATTAGAAAGAGATAAAATATGTAAGGCATTCCCCATTTATTTTAGATAAAATAATAATATTTCTATAGGACTTTACAGTTTGAAAGTGCTCTTCTTTATTTATTTTTTATTTAAAATATTTTATTTATTTATTTTTAGAGAGAGGGGACGGGAAGGAGAAAGAGTGGGAGAGAAACATCAATGTGTGGTTGCCTCTTATGTGTCCCCTATTGGGGACCTGGCCTGCAACCCAGGCATGTGCCCTGTTTGGGAATCGAACCAGCCACCCTTTGCTTCACAGGCCTGCGCTCAATCCACTGAGCTACACCAGCCAGGGCGAAAGTGCTCTTCTTCATTTAAGTCAATCTTCATAGCGATTGTCTGAGGTAGGATGTGTTACCTACGATTTACATGTGAGGAAATCAAGGCTCAGAAGAGTAGCCAGCTCTGAAGCAGCAGAGGGAGGGCTCCAATGCCTTATGCTGGCCTGACTTTTGTTAAAATAATCCTTTAGCTATTTTGCAAAGATTCCACGTGTGCCTCTTATTAAATTGTAGCGTGTGCTTCCTCTGACAGAAACATGTTGGATAAACAGAATTCTGTTTCTTGGGCTTGGTGGGGTATTTGGTAGTATGCAGAGCATCTCTTCCTAATTTAGGAAGATTCCTCAGAAGAATGTTCTAGCCTAGATGTTTAAATAAAAAGAAAGGCATCTTGGGAGATAAAGAGATGTTGAGGAGCAAGTGACTGGGAACTATCTTCCAGGCCCTAGATGCCTCTTTTGGAGTACGCTGATCCCCAGAGCAGCACCACATGTGATTGCTTTTACACATGCTCTTGCATTTGATCCTCAAGCAGACCCACAGGAAAAAGCAAGCAGGGACTATTGGCTTCATTTTATGGATGAAGAAACCCAGAGATGAAATGAACTATCTAAGGGCAATCGCTTCATCAGGGTCACAGCAGGGTCACGAGACCTCCCACTCAGTCTCCCTGTCTTTTCCTAGCACTGTGCTTGCTGCCTTTTGTGATTGTTCATCTCCCACCACAGTGATCAACATAGCTTGAAGTGGTTAAACGACCTTTGCACCCAGTCTGGTCTCTTTGTTGATTGTTTATTGTTTGCAGGGAGGAGGGTCAGAAATTCAGTGGGCAGGTTCAGAGACCTTTTCCTCTTTTCCTCTCCATATCATGCTCTACTTTTTGCTGTTCATTTGACTTTCTTCAGTCTTTTTCCCAGAATTAACTAAAAAGTCAAATTCCGGTGGGGAATGGTAGGTGTCACTAATGGGGGAGGCCAATCACACTTTATGTTGTCCCGGTCTAGTTCTGTTATACGGCATTCTGAATAATTATTGTAATGAAACATATTGCTACTCATAATTAAAAAATTTAAAAATGTAAAGACTTGGAAATCAGGGATTTCTCATCCCTTTAGCCATAAATAATAAACATACTATGAAAATGTAGTTAACATTCTAAAATTTATCTCCTACCCACTTCCATTATTTCTGTGTGCTTCCATTTACGTATTGTAGATGCTTGTGACTCTAAGTGTGGTTTTGGAATCAGCACCACCTAGGAACTTGTTAGCAATACTGACCCTCAGGACCCATCCCAGATGTACTGAACCCGAGTCTGCATTTTCACAGAATCCCCAGTTGATTCCTATGTGCACTAAAATTTGAGAAGTACTTGTCCAGACCACGCTCATGCTGTGGTGTGAGGGCTCAGTGGATTCTCACTGCCTGCATGCGCTTTTGCTTCATCCTTAAGACCCCGCCTGTCACGGACTGACAAGTGAACTGCCTGCTTGTCTCCAGAAGTTCCTGACACAATTTCTTGGCCTCATTATGACACTCACCCAGTTTGCTCTATTTTATATGCCTTCTTCTTCCTGTTCTTTTTGTTCATCCATATCTTTCCTGTCCTTCAGGAACGTTATATCCATAAAGCCTTTCAATAATGCAACCAGAATCATTTTCCCTCCCTTCTTTGTGCTTATGTTGTACTTCATAGTAAAGTTCAGGCGCACATTGTGAGGAAGGCCTGTTTCTGATTCACTTTTCTCAGCTCATCTGTGCCTACCTTTCAGTGCTTAGAACAGTGTCTGGTACATGGCAGGTTTCAGAACCTATCGTGGACTTGACTTGAATTCAATTCTGATAGAGTCATCTACTGTTTGAAGCCTTGCATGGACATGAGCAGGGTCCATCCATGGAGTTCTGCTTCCACGTCCCTGACCTCCAAGCAGCTCTAAGCCCAAAGAGACTTCCACTGTCCTTGGGTGAAAGCATTCGAGCTGAAAAGTGACTCAGATCTATCAAGATGTTAATGACCTGTGGCAGGACTCTGGCAGCAAGAAAAGCACCTTCATTGCCAGAATCCATTTATACTGGGTGGGTGTTCTCGACAACCACTTAATTAAACACATTGCTTTTCTCTATTAATTCCCCATGGCAGCTGCTTCATCCAGATAGCTAATGGTTCCTGAGTGACCTGAATTATAGGACAGTGAGGGCATTTAGTTACTGCAGTCACAAATGTACTTGGAAGTGTTTGTTTTCCTAAGACTGCTACCAATTAGGGAGGAGTTAGAAAGATCCAAGATATGGAAAAAATCTGATGCAGTATGCACAGTTCCATCACTTACAAGCTCTGTGACTTTTGTCATATAAATATCTTACATGCTCCAGGCCTCAGTTTTATCATTTATAAAATGGGGATAAAAAGAGGGTTATTTATTTTAAAATTAAATCTCTTATGTATGTAAAATACTTACAACAATTTTGCCACATTGTATGTGCCACATAAGAGTTGGCTTTTATTATTGTTATTATTTCTTCATGTTCACTCATTCATACATATATTTAAGTATTTGCTGAGCTACTTCCATTAGGCAGACTCCTCCCTAACCAACAAAAATACAGAAGCAAATAAGACAAGATTTCAATCTTCAAAGAATTCTCAGTTTTTTTCCAAGGATATGTTTATTTATTTTAGAGAGAGAGGCATTGATGGGAGAGAGAAACATTGATTGGTTGCCTTCCATATGTGACCCAACCAGGAACTGAACCCATAACCTAGGTATGTGCCCTGATGGGGAATCAAACTCACAATCGTTGGGTGTATGGGATGATGCTACAACCACCTGAGCCATATGGGTCAAGGCAGAAACTCTAAGTCTTATGGGAAAGGATCTCGTGTAAATGAATTTGCAATATAATATGATACATGTTGATATATAGCCCTGCAAATGATTCTATGGGAACACAGAACTCAAAGGGGATAGACAGATTTTAAAAAGGAAGAGAAATTTTCAAAAAGATAAAGTGAGAAAAAATCTTCTGGTAGAGGGAGGAATACTTGCAGAATAATGGACACAGGAACAGGGAACCACAGCCATTCAGTGTGGCTGGATGATGGTGATTAAAAGTGAGAGACCTAGAAACAAGCTAGAAGGGTACAAAGGAGCCAGAAAGTCAAGAATTTTGAATACCAGCCTAAAGAATTTAGATCATATTTCTTTCCCAGAGTCATAAATTGGAGATCCATAGGCCATTTGAATGCTTTTGTATAGGGTGTGTCTCCCCAATTTGCCAATATGGCCTTGTGTAGGCCTTTCTTCATTCCCATGATGCACTACTGTGTGGTGGACTCGCCTGCATGTGAGAGCCTACTGTGTACACCCATTGCTCAATGGGTGCACCTTGGTATACTGAATTCAGTCATGGTACAGAAGTTTATGCCAAGGAAATGACATCAGGCCATCATCATCATCTTCATTATTTTAGAGTGTGTTTACCATTTAGAACACACTGCTGCTTTTGCGTTTTCTTCATGACCTCTACAGGCATTTTTTCCTCTTGAGTTACTGAAAGATATCAAATAGGATATTGGGATTTTTAGAAAAGCAGTAGGTTCTGGAAATAATTTGCAATAATCTAAACTTAATCTTGATTATTTAGGGGCCTGTCAATATGTGTTTTATCAAGATCTCAATCTTAATATTTAAGACACTACAGCTGTCATACAAACAACTATTGTAGGCACTTGCGAATAAATGTGCTGCCTGATTCACAAACAGTAAATTATCTCCACTCTAAAGGGTCCCTAGGTTTTCCCAAAATGCCCTGTTGTGGAGAAAATAGGGTGGGTCTAAGAGGAATAATCCATGTGAAGAGGAGAGTGCCTCTGTTTCCATGGTCTGTTTAGTAGAAAGAACTACACAATTTAGGGATTGCTGTAGCTTCTGAAATTCTGTGCTACATGAATTAATAAGAATGTAGACCACTGAGCAGAGAAAATTACCAGGTAAAGAGAGGGAATTGTATAATGATAAAAGGATCAGTCCACCATAAAGACAGAGCAATTCTAAACGGGTATGCACCAAATAACAGAGATGAAAAATATACAAAATAAAAACTGATAAAACTGAAAGGAGAAAAAATAAGTCTGTAATTATAGTTGGATACTTAAACACCATTTTGTCAATAATTGATATGACAAATCGGCAGAAAGCCAGCAAGGGTTTGGAAGAACTCAACAGGACCCAATGAACACTCACAGAGCGCTTCACCCTATAAAAGCAGAGCACATGTTCTTTTCAAGCACCCACAGAAAACTAACATCCATAATTAATATAAATGTAAAAATTCTTAACAAAATGGTAGCAAAGAGAATTAAGCATATATACAAAAATTATATGCCATGACCACCTGGGGTTTATTCCAGGGATGAAAGGCTAATTTGGTTGTGGAAAATTAATAAATACAATCCACAATATTAATAGGCTAATAAAAGAAAAATCACATGATTAGATCAATCCATGCACCGAAAGAATTTGCCATAATTCAATATACCCTCATGATAAAAGCTCTCAGAAAAATAAAAGAAGGCAACTTTTTAAATTTGATTAGGAATATCCACATAAAACCTATAGTTAGCATCATGCTATTAGGAAAGTACTAATATTTTCCCTGTAAGATTGGGAAGAAGGCATATTAAGTGTTTACTCTTATTATCACTGTTCAACATAGTACTAGAATATTTAGCAAGCATAATAAAACCAGAAAATAAAATAAAATGCATACAGATCAAAGAATAAATAAAAACTATTCCTAATTATAGATAGCATACTAGTCTTTGTGGAAAATTTTAAGGAATCTACCAAAAATTCCCAGAACTATTAAGTGAGCTTAAGAAAATTACACATGTTCAAGATCAATATACAAAAATCAGTTGTACAAGGTCTGTCCTGAGGTATTCAGCCATGTAACAGGAAAAATAGAGACATTTACTGAAGAAGATACAAGATACAAGAAACATTGTATATAGGACAATGACCCCTCAGTCCCCTTCAAAGGAGGCATTTTGGGACCTCACACAGTTCTTCCAATTGCCATCAGTGGCTCTGTCATATTTTCCTGAATCTCATCCATGATCTGAAATCTCTTCCCTTTCAAAGATGATTTTAATTTTGGGAAAAGCCAGAAGTTTCAGGGTGCCAAATCTGGGCTGTAGGTGGCTGACTCACCTGGGTGATTTGATGTTTCACCAAAAAATTCTGCACAAGACATGATGAATGAGTGGGCATGTTGTTGTGATGAAGCTGCTGACCAGTTCCTCATAGCTGCAGCCTTCTGAATCATCCAAATAGTTTCCAGGAAGGAATGTTGAAGCTTAATGCAAAATTTCATGCAGATTTGTTGCTCTGCTTGCTTATTCATTTTGAATGCAATGGCTACACAGTACACATGCTCACTCAATGGCATCTACTGCCCCTACTGACTAGTACAGTGAAGTCATCATTGTTCACACATGTGCATTCCAGTCCACTCTCTTTGGCTGCCAGGTTACACTGATGTCATGTGAACTGTTCTCATTATATTAATAATGGCTGGACTTTTTCCAAGCAGACCTTGTATTTTTATACAGTGGCATTAAAGAAGTGAAAACTAATAAAAATATAATAGCATTTATAATAACTCAAAGAAAGAAGAAGTACTTAAGGACAAGTCTAATAAAATATATACAGGACTTACATGATGAAAATTACAAAATGATCATGAAAGAAATGAAAGATCTAATAAATGGCTAAACATATTGTGTCAATAGATTAGAAGACTCAGTATAGCAAGGGTGTCAATTCTGCACAAATTGTGTGTACAGGGTTAACATAATTGCTTTCAAAATCTCAGCAAGGTATTTTTTGTAGGTTCAGACAAGATTATTCTAAAATTTTATGGAGAGATGAAATAATTAGAATAGCTAAACCAATTCTGAAAGAAAAGAAAGTGTATTTCACTGACAATTCCTATTTTGTACTGTGTAATTCAGCCTTGGCCATGGCTGATTGGACAAAGAAGGGTTAATTCAGTAGCTGGACTATGACCTCCATAAAAATACTGCTAAAGGATGATTTGGAGTAAAAGAATTTCTCTCTTGAGAATTTGAACTTGGGGATACCGAGCTACAGAGGCCAGTTAGCTATGAGAGCAGAGATGAATGTTCATGTATAATCAAGATAAAAAAAGTCTATAGGTCATAGGCAAGGTGAACTTAAAGAGGAACTAACATTGTTAGTAAGGAGAAGGAGCACACTGGTCCACAGGAAACAAATGAGATGTGTAGAGAGACATGCAAGAATCACGAGAGAGGCAGTCCCTGGGACAGGAGCTTTCATTCCTGGTGGCTTTCCAGGTTTCATAAGCCCAACCATAAATCCTGTTCTTGGAATTCTGTAGAATTCCTTAGAGTATTTTTATAACACATATCCTCTTCTTGGGCTTGCCTGTGTCTCCTGTATCCAAAGAGCTGTGAACTAACATAGTACAGTAAGCACACATCTCTCCCATTTAAAAAAAAAAACACAGAGGTGGCAAGGTGTGAGCATTTGTTGTATCTTGTCCCTCATTCCTTCCCTTTCTGCCGCCTCCTCAAAACTAGGCCTTGTTCTCCTGCCAGCTTGCTTGGCTTCTGATCAAGTGAATCCCCTATAATGGATTCAGGGGAGGAGAGAGTTGATCAGAGGGTGGGCCTCTTGTTAGCTCCTGGTGTGCTATGGAAGATTGGAGCTATTTAACAGCTACATAGTCATTTGTGGGAAGAGAGAGAAGGATGAGGTGTGCCCAGTCTTTTCTTTTGTGTAGCTTTTAAAATACCCTCTTACTGATGGTGGTGTGGTACAGAGGGCAAAGTTGCCTGGCTGCGTGGGAAAATACGTGGGAGAAACAGCTGGATGTAATGTAGGTGGCCTGGGCAGGGGTTCAGAGAGCTGGATTCTGGCCTCGCCTCTGTCACCCAGTACTAGATGCATGTCATTTATGGAGGCCCTCCATCTGTAAAGTAGGGAATAATAACCATTTAATGTGAACAACGTTCATAAACTGCAAAGAAACTGTGGTTGTTCCAACATGTAATTTGGCTTCTGCTGTCAATCTCCCTCCACTTTCTTCCTTGCTCTTTTTGCTTCGGTCACACCGACTGCCTTGCTGTTTCATGAACATGGTGGATCCCATTTTGGGGCCTTTGTACTAGGTCTTCACTTTATTTCTGCACTATTCCCACAGATTCCCCATTTCCCTTTTATCTAGATCTCTCTGTGTGTGTCTGTTTCCTTTGGTTTATATCCCTTCCTAGAATGTAAGAACAAGAGGAACAGGGGTTTGTTTCATTCACCACCACTAGAGCCTGGAGTATAAAAGTTGCTCAATAAATATTTCTTAGATCACTAAGGGGATTATTTCTGGCTAGTTACTTGGTATTGCTTTTCTAAAGACAACCTTTCTATTGACACAAGGAGAGAATAAATTCAATCGAAAAACAATGACTTTACTTTGAGTGACAATTCTTAGCTGTTTCTCTTGTGACTTCTGGCTTGGGCTTCCATTTGAATCCAGTGTTGGCTTCTCTGGCCAGGATATCTAAGTGAATGTGACATGACTCCTGCAATGGACATTCTCATGGGTTGCTTATTGGGTTTGTTTCAACTCCTGGTCTCCCACAATAGCCGTTTATAAAGGAAACTTCACATATCATTATGGTCTATATTTTAAGGCACAGTAACTCCAACATAGCTTCCGGTATAATGAAAATACACACAACTGTGTCAGACAAATAAACAGACAAATAGACAGAAGCATGTCTTATATATGTGGCGTTAATGACTACTCTTTTAATTTTTTGACATTGAAATAAAATATTTTGTATATTTGAAAACTGTAATATATGAATTCTTGTTAAGTAATTTACTTCAATCAGCCATTCATTACTTTATCTGCCAGTTCAATAAATTTTTCAAAATTGTTTAAAGGGGATGT
>PVKM010048154.1:0-11270 GCA_004027735.1 Carollia perspicillata
TTCACTGTTCAGAGGTCCAGGGTTAGATTTCCGATAAATATAGTTACTCCCATAATTTTCTACTACTTTGTAATGGTAGATTTAATGTTATCAATATTATTTACAGACTTCCAGGGAGGTATCTATTTTAATTTTACAATAGTGCATGCAGACAAAAATGAAAAGAATAAAAGTTGTCTATATATTTCATGTAATTATCATTTCTGGTGTTCTTTATTCCTTTGTGTGGATCCAGATTGCCATCTGGTATCATTTCCTTTCTCTGTGAAAATGCACAAGAAGAATTGTAAGGTGGGAAATTCTTTCAGCTTTTGTATGCCTAAAACAGTTTTCATTTCACCTTCATTTTTAAAAGACTTTTTGCTGGATATGGAATTCTAGGCTGACATTTTTCTTTCACTAATTTAAATATGCATATCCATTGTCTTCTGGCACGTGTTGTTTCTAATGAGAAGTCTACTGTCTTCGTGTGTGTGCATAATATCTTACCCCTCTACGAGTAGTTTTCAAATAAAAGATTGAGGTGTTGAGACTTTTGTCCTTTGTCCCAACAATTCAAAGCATTTGGTCTTGGCACCTGCTTGTGTAAACCACTCCGTGTGCCCCCCTTTGAGGAGGAGGTGATTAGAACCTATCTGTGCCAGCTATGAATATTATATTTATCCTAACTGCTAAATTACGGCCCTCATCTGTAGGTACTAAGTGAGGACGGACAAGGGTGTGAATATGTTGGCAATATTTTAAAAGATAGATGCCCACCGAATCAAGAATGTCATCCAAGATAAATTCACTACTCCATTTAAACTATTTTTATTTATTGAGGTTATCACAAAAAATCTTCTGGTTGTTAAATTTAATGATTCTCAGCAGGTACGATTTTTATGGCCTTATCTGCCTGCATCACCATTGCTGATTACTCTTTTTATATTAACACTTCGTTTTGTGATGTCACCGTTTACTGATTATTTTTTTACGTTTTATGTACGGATTTGCCTTTACCTCCTGGTCCTAGACTCCTATGGCCAGGTTACTTTTCTATCCGATTTTTCTTCTTCCTGGGCAGTTCTACCTGGGACTATTGCTCCAATTATTCCTCTTGTGCCTGAACTACTCCTAAATCTATCTCCAGCTCAAAATTCTCTCTTGAGTTCCAACTTACATATCCATTGGCTTGTGAGAAATAAATATACAGAATTCCTTAACTCAACAACACCAAATCTGAACTCTTCATGTTTCTCCCCTACACACATGTTTCCTTTTTGGGCTTCATCACCTAGAGAATGATGCCGCCTTTCACCAGTTGCTCACAATAGAAACCTGACAGCTATCCTAAATTTCTCCTTTCCTTACTGCCATCTGGTCACCTCAGTATCTCTCCAACTTTTCTCACTGCCCCAATTACACAGAAGAAGGAGATTGCAGCAGTTCCTTCCCACTGGTCACAAGACTTCTCTTCACCTGTCCTGAAATCATCTCCCAAAGCCAGCGCTTTCTTTCCAACCAACAAATCTCACCATGTTACTTGCCCTGCTCCAATTCTGCAACGATGCCTCTACCAACAAAATAAAATCGAACCCTTGTTTTCATGGTGTGGCCTCTTTCTAGCCTTCCAAATTTTTCTGCCATTATCCCCCTTGAATTTACTTTTAAGCCTGGTGCCTTGCACTTGATTTGTGAAGAATGAATGAATGGGCAAAGAGCCGTCCTCTAGATAAATACACCATTCGCTCGTCCTCATTCTGTGCGCACACTGTCTCTGCTGCCCAGCGTGCTTCTCTCCACTCCGTTCCTTCATGAGACCTTCTCTGATGCCGCCTCCCAGCCAGGCAGATGCTGGCTTTCCTCCTTGGCTTCTGCAGTGCTTGGCCCTCACCTGCAGGACAGCAGTGGCCTCCCTGCATTATATGGGTTGTTTGCTTCTCTCTCTTTCCAATACTGTAAACGTTTGCAGGCCGGGCCACTGGCTTTCCGTCACTGTGTCCTTCATGGCCCGACACAGTGCCTGCACGTGACAGGGTCTCAGTAGTCATTGTCTGAGCAAAAGCATGCTTTAGTAATACCTGGAGAGGAGAGCTCTTTTGTCCTTACCTGGTGGATGAAACCCAACTAAGATGTTTAAAAGGAGTGACTTCTGATGAGGAGTAGAGGTAAGTGGAAGCCACTTCCCTCTCCTTTGGTGCGAAGAGTGGGGTGGGGACGGGTCTGGAACCGCTTCCTCTCACCATTCCTGAGAATTTCCACCCAACCCTGACCATCCTTCCCCCCTCTGCACCTTGTCTTTGGTTTTTGAGGAGACGATGAGGGAAGATGAAGAAGATGAGAGAGAGGAGATGAGGTATTTGGAGGCTGTTCCCACCAGGCCAGGTGGAGATGAGATCTACCACTTGCAAAAGGAGGGTGACAAGAGTGTCCTCCTGTTTCCCAGCCTTGAGTGCCCGTGTGCATAACTTGAAGCAGAACAGTCCTCGTCCGGACCCAGTGAGTGCTGCCCAGGACTGGATACGGGGCTGTGATTGTATGGCCTGGTGGAAAGTGAAAACATGGCTCCTCATGAAAAATTGACAGAGGATTTTAGGACAACGGAACGTCAAAGCAAGCATGGGACTGTTTGGCGGGCAGGGCCCTTTGTGCCCACAGGTTGCATGCCCCGGGGATCCTCGGTGGAGGTTTCGTGTACTGGGCTTTGGCGATGAGTTCCTTTTACTTATGTAGACTTTTGAAGCTCTTGTGCAATCTTTTGGATGTTTAAAAAGGGATCAGGAAAAATGATAATATTGATATACTTATCACCAGTTTAAGACATACATCAGGGGTGTCAAACTCATTCTCACTGAGGGCCACATCAGCCTCACTGTTGCCTTCAAAGGGCCGAAATAATTTTAGGACTGTACAAATATAACTAAGCTTTAACTGTTAAGGAGTTGAAATTGCATTCGGCTTTTTGAAGGCAACCACGAGGCTGATGTGGCCCCCGGTGACAATGACTTTGACACGCTGACATACACGGTGATGAGCACATCGGAATTGCCTTGTGTCTGTCCCCCTTTCTCCCCGTAAGTAACCATTATTCTGATGAACCTCATGTCTATACTTTTACTATCCCTCTCTAAGAATAATTTTAAACTGATGCCGGGGGAATATTTGCTAAGACAACTGAGCGAGGGGTCGAATCCTTTGAGACCCAGGATTAACTAACTCCCAATCGGTGCGGTAAGGGAGGCCTGGTGTGGTCGGTCCTTCGCATTTTCAGCCATTGTTTATGTTTCCCCCAGCCCACATCTACCTCCCCTCCTGCCCTCCGTCTTCTGTAAACAACATGGGCTGTTCTGCAGCATCCGTCGGCTTCGATTTCGCTTTCCTCGTGACTTGCTTCTTTTGTAATGTGAAGCGCCAGCGTCCTGGCCGTGGGTCCTTCTGGCTTCCTCGCTCCCTCATGGCTATTCTGGGTCACGATGCCGGGGATCTGAGGGATCAGTGGAGTTGTCATGTTTTAACGTTTCATGCTCAACAGGATTCGGGGACTCAGGACAGCAGGCCTGTGGGGAGACAGAATCTGTTGGGATGAAAACAGATAGAGATTTATAAACTAGAATGAGGCAGATTCAGAAATGAATATTCAGCAGAAGTGACTTCTGAGAGTCTTAAAGAGGGACAGAGCGGGGAGGAGGGAAGGTCGTGCTCAGTCGTGCAGCTCTGAGCACCGACTAACGCAGGAGGAAATGTGGTGAATGCTTTGCCCCAAGTAGGAGCGTGGCCTGTGAGAGTGGGGACTTGTCCCACTCCAACTCCAGAGAATTAATAGTTTGCATCTTCTTCCTGCCTTCAAAAAAAAATTAAAGCCCCAGGCCTTGTATACCCTCCAGATGAATGCTAGGAACCCTGTAGAACTCAGCAATAGTAAAGAAAGACCCTTGCGAATGGCTGCTTTTCTCTTTTTTCTTTTTTTTTTTAAAGATTTTATTTATTTTTAGAGAGGGGAAGGGAAGGGGAAAGAGAGAGGCAACCACCAGTGTGTGGGTGCCTCTCAAGTGTCCCCTACTGGGGACCTGGCCTGCAACCCAAGCATGTGCCCTGACTGGGAATCGAACCGGCAACCCTTCGGTTCGAAGGCCCACACTCAGTCCACAGAGCCACACCAGCCAGGGCTGAATAACTAGTTTTCTGTCTCCCAGCATTTGTCCTCATCACAGCAGCTGCAGCTGGGTTAGGACGAGAGTTCGGGGATAGATTTTGGCAGGTCTCTGTTGTGAACCAACTGACATGAAAGAAACCAACGCATCCCTCATTGCCTGACCAGATACCTCACGCAGCACCACACCAGCTCATGGAACAATAATACGGCCTCAGCAGGCCAATAATAATGGCCAGGATTGCCAGCACAGACCGACTGCACATTTGACTCATGGGCTGCTCCCAGAATCGCTCTGGCCTCATTACTGTTAGAAACAGATGAAGATAAAAGTTAACATGGCCCCTGTGAGTCATCTCGTCAGGACTCAGGTTACAGACGTGGCCCTTGCAGGAGGAGAGCTGAGAACAAACCCTTTGAGACGGGCCACAGACGACAGCACAGAGTGAGCCCTCTAGGAGCACTTGTGTTTTGTTCCCAGGAACGTAGTGCAAGAGAACTGTTTCGTGATAATAGAGGCTTCTTGTTAATCTTTTCCTGAATAAACATGTGCGACAGCCATGTGGGAATATCATCTGCAGCTCCCAGTCTTCCTAAAATAGAGCATCCCTAATTGCAAATATTTAACTTCCTTTACAAATATTCTTCTTACTATTCCTTTTGTCCAGCCTGGGGAGGAGAGAGGAGTGGAACCAGCGACAGGATAGCCTTCCCTGACACTCATCCCGCATCTCCTCGGGGACGTAGCCTTGGTCTCCCTCTGGAGAAAGAGAACTGGGAGCCAGAGAGATCCTGCAAGTCAAGCCTTCCTTTGTCCCTAGCGCTCCATGATCAGCTATGACACTCAACATGGCGACATCTCCTGGGAACACATAGGTAGCTTGGGTTTAAACCTCAACTGATCCACTTAGCTGTGTGACTCTGGGCAAGTTGCTTAACCTCTCTGGGCCTCAGTTTTCTCACTGATAACTTGGGAGTGATGATACTCACCCTGAATCAATGCTGTCAGGTACTTGACAAGGGGAGCCAGGTCTTGGTAAATAATTCTATTCTATAAGACAGGGCTTGAGGATGTGCCGTGGATCCAGATGGTCCACAGTTTGATCCTGGGTGCACGAAGGACCCTGGGTCTTCTGCTGACTGGCGCCAGTCACGTCTGC
Organism: Carollia perspicillata; assembly: GCA_004027735.1. Lineage (NCBI taxonomy): Eukaryota > Metazoa > Chordata > Mammalia > Chiroptera > Phyllostomidae > Carollia > Carollia perspicillata. The sequence goes on from PVKM010048154.1 coordinate 5,290, forward strand.
CTGTTTACGTTCTCTTTACAGATGTTCTCTGGGGAAGGGAAGAATTACGGGAGGCCTGGCGTGAGGACGCTTATGCTGAATTCATGACTGTTTTCAAACTGGGAGTTCTACTCCTGGAATCGCAGTGTAGGAGCTCTCAGAGCCAAAGAGGTTCGGAGGCAAAAATGTCAGCATGGCCACACTAAAAGGAGCTCAGATGCTAAAGGAGGTCAAGGTATAATGTAGGAAATACGAGATGAAATTTAAAAATAATGTAAAAATGGGGTTTATCGTGGTTCATTTGTAGTAGCCACACAGTGGAAGTAATCTAAATGTAACGCAATAGGGGCTCACTTAAATAATGGAATTTTATGAAGCCTTAAAATGTGGTGATAGAGAAATATGTGCTGGCATAGGAAATTTAACAACATGCGCTGAGTGGAGAAGTATATTTTAACTGAAATATCACAATATTAACAGATTTATTTTCTCTATATGATGAATGATGGATGTTTTGTGTCTTCGTAATCACTTAAAAAAACCAAAGCATAAACTTTACCTTGTTAACTGTTTATCCCTTTAACTCATTGGGGTGATACCGGTTAACCTAATTACCCAGGCTTCAGGTGCATGAGTCCAAGACGCATCATCTGTGCACCGTGTTTTAAGTGGATGCTTCAGTATTTAGTGTACAGCAGGCCCTCAAATAATGCTGTTTTGTTCAACATCATTTCGCTGAGATGCCGTGGGAACTTCAGCTTTGTTTCTATCGATCGGCCTATGGTAAAGCCAGTTTGGTCATACACTGTGTTGAGCAGAGTCAGAAAACCTCTCGATGGCATTGAGGACTTGCCGTACTCACAGAACCAATCTCCAGAGCTTTTCCATCTTATCAGAGCAACACTCCATACCCGTCAGCCAACTACGGGCTCACGTTCTCGTTCCTGCAGCCCCCGGCGACCCCCGTTCTGCTGCGTATCTCCATGAATGTGACTACTCTGGGTACCTCCTGTAAGTGACCTTTGGGGACTGGTGTATTTCACAGACTAATGTCCTCAAGCTTCATCTGTGTTGCAGCATGTGACGCGATTTCCTTCTTTTTGAAAGCCGAATAATACTCCATCGCACCCGTAGAACACATTTTGTTAGCCACCCGTTCACTGATCGGCACTCGGGCTGCTTCCAGCTCTCGGCCTTTGTGCGTAATGCTGCAATGAACGCGGGTGTGCCAGCATCTCTTGCAGATCCCGTTTTTCATTGTTTTTGGTAGACGCCCAGGAGTGGGATTGCTGGATTATGTGGCAGCTCTATTTTTAATTTTTTGAGGAACCCGCATATTATTTTCCACAGCGGTTGCACGATTTTATATTCCCGCCAACAGTGCACCGTGAAGTTTCCCTTTTCTCCACACCCTCACCAAGACTTGCTAGTTTCTGGTTGTTTTTTTTTCAAATAGTAGGGTGGTTGTGTTTTTGTACTTTGATATATTTCCCCATTTCTTTTGTACTCTGACTAACCGCTACTTTTATAACTAGGAAACCCACAATGAACGTAATGTCGAAGATAATGGGGAATGGCAGATATTTTCTGTGACACAGTTACAAGGACTAAAGCATGAATGAAGGAGTCGAGGCTACTAGGGAAGAAATCAAATGAGAAGTGTCTGCCTCCCGCACGCTCTGCTTTGTTCGGAAAGGATTTGAAATATCTGCCCAATAGGAGATTTAGCGGTGAAAAACTTGAGTGTTTTCTTGCCATTTTTTTCATAGCAGCTCTTTCAGTCTGTATGCCAGTCAAAAAAACCCCGAAACAATAGGTACAATATTGGGCCCTGGTGAACGTGCCTGCTGGTGAGAATCGGGAGACAGGAATGGATACGCAAAAGAACACTATATGTTTTTAATCAAGTTGAAGTGAAAGGACATAGACAGGAAAATGATTATTTTTTTACTATCGAGAAGAAACAAGCAAAAACACAGCGGCCCCACAGAGCAACGGCATCTGTTCGGGGTGCCGAGTTCGTCAAGGAGCAACTGAGACGGTTGCTTTATCTCGTTCATCCCCACGCTTCCCCCGTGCTGGGTGCTACCATTTCTCCATGTCTCTCTTGAGGACATTCGGGCTTGGAGAAGCTAGGTGACTTGCGCAAGGTCACCCAGCTGAGACGGGCCAGATCTGGCGAACCCGGTCGTGCACGATCCAGAACCCGTTGTTCATAACCAGGATGTTTTCCCCTCTCACATGTGACAGTCCCCTAGAAGTAAAGCTTGTGCAGTCCCAAGCCAGCAGGTGGACTTTGAATTTCAGGATTACTGTCCCATTTGGACTCTTCCGGGCTCCAACTCCATAGTCATCCAGGAATTGGTGTGGCGAAGCATCTCGTGTTCCTGCCCTCCACTGGCTGGCTCTGTCCTCTCCGTCCCTGGTGAGAAGAGGCTGGGGGCTGGGTCCAGAGAGTGGGAGCCGCTTTAGCTTGTCAGGTGAGCCAGCCGGCGCAGTCCCAGGATGCAGGGAGCAGAGTCTAAGGCAAGGCCTAGCTGAAGCGGTCATACTTTATGGCTTACTAATGAATTCCATTTCATAGCCCAACTCCCTTAAGTTGTCTCTTCCTGTGATTAATTCCCGCTCTCCGAGTCCCCTTTAAGCAGACGGTTGTTGATAGGGAGTGTTCAGTGTTGAATGAGTAAAACGGACTAATGCATGTTCTCTTCAGCCAGAGATAACCTTGCTTTAAACATGATGAATGCCCCGTTTACGAGGGCAGATAGCACCGGGGAAGCGGCCTCAGCCTACGCAGCAGGCGCTTGCCACTCGGGGAGAAGCGCACTGCCTAGCGGTGTTTTAATTTCTCTCTCGCCCCCACCGCCTCAGCCTCTCTCTCTTTTGACTATTTCCAATAACCGGATCTGTCTGGGTCCCTAAAATGCAGTGATTCACTGACATAAATAACCTCGCTGACTGCTTTGTATTTTAGTCCAAGTCGCCTTCATTCCAGACTTCTTAATTTTGGCCCAGGCCACCAAAATACAGAATAGAGCCACCAGTCACCGGTGATGGTTATTCACAGGGATGTGTCCAGAGTCTAGAAAGTTACAGATAAAGGGGGAAGGCAGGCAAGGGAGGGGAGCGAGCTGGCATATTGCTTGGGACTTGGAGGAGATGCCCACACGACCCACGTGCCCACTTGAAAATAGAAAGAGGAACGCCAGGCCAAGCTGTCTCCGTGTGAGCAAATTATTTACACGCCTCACTTCCTCCAGCTCCTGCAGAGCATCCCTGCCACGCTGGCAGGAGAAAGCATCAGAGAGGGGGGCGAAATTCCCTCCCCCAGAACTGATAACCAAATAAAATACTGCTCTCTTTTCTGTCTAATAAGCACAAGAAGTTCCATAACTCCCTTGATTAAGCATATTATCCTTCTCCAGAAAGTCAGCTTGATTTATGCAAAAAGTGATTTGGACATACTTTCTCCGGCCACGGAGATTTCATAATTCCTAGTGTATGTCTGGAAAATCTCCTCTCGTCCCCAGTCCAAACCAAATTAATGTCTCCAGAGTGACCGGAGGAATTAATGAGGTTTCTGCTGTCAGCTCTGCCCGTCCAGGGTCAAGTAAATCATTGGCTGGCCCTGGGGCCGCTGCTTTCGGGCTGCCTCTCTGACTCCACGTTCGATGATAACAACATCGCACATGCCTTTGAAACACTGCATCACCGACACTCTCCGTCCATCTGCCGGGACATATTTTAGGCTCTGCTTCTCTTTCTGCCGTAAACTCGGCCTTTAATGGAGTCAGTAATCGCTGATAAATGGGGTATCAATGAAGCCAGGGTACTGCAGGTTCCCCATCCTTTCCTGCTGGTGTGGGCTCTTTAAACCCCCTCCGACGTGACTTAAAATGATTGCGTGCCTGGCTCTTTAATTCCTCTGACTGGTGTTCTTGGCTGAAGACTTGATTATTTATTTTTTCCCCCTTCTTTTCGGACAAACCAAAGCTGGAGGGGTGAAAAGCGTTCCTGGGAAGTCTTGTTCTTATGAGGGGAAACTCCACAGCCTGCAGTAAGATTGTGTTCACAAGAACCAGTTGGAGTCTTTAGGGCATTTCTGTTGGTCTCCTCCACCACCCGAGAGTGAGGACCAGCCCCTCGGTGGGTCTAAACTATGAAATGATTGGGAGGTTTCAAAAGCTTTGAAAGCGACTTGGCTGGTATCTCTGTAGTGGAAGTCCGGAGTTTTAGTGTTTGTCATTAAACTTCATCACGCTTCTCCCCTTTATTTATAAAGAAGGATTCAAAGGAAGTGAGAATTATGAGTAAAAGCCACAGTTGTCTCCCTCCTGGTCCCTTCCTTCTATTTAATTTTGCTCTTCTCATGAATATCTCATGGTGGCTAATGAGAAAATAACCCGGATAGTAGGGCCGGTAAATTCCTCTATGGATCCTTTCTTAGTCTCACTTAAATCCTTTCAAAATAGGAAAACGTGCTAAAGTTATCCACCAGCCACGACCAATTAGCCATATGGCTAGAAACATTGTCCAAGGGGGGCATGAAAGGTCAAAGGCACAAGCGTGGTCCCAGTCTCCTTGACCTCTGAAACCCCAGGTTCCTCTGCTCTACAGTAGGGCTGGCCACACCTGCCGTACTTATCACGCGGGGTTTGAGCACGTGGCTGCTGCCAGCCACCATATTTGAGCCCTTATGGGGCTGGGCATGGGCAGAGCACCTTCCCTGTTGTACCTCTTTTAATCCTCACAGTAATTGTATGTGGCGAGCACTGTTTGATATCACTATTTTTTTTGACATCAATAGAACAGTGAGTTTTTAAAAAAATGTTTTCTAGCTCTTACTGTTTTTAAAACACTTTTTCCTATGTCATTTTATTTTTCCTCCACAAAAACTCTGTTAGGTATTTATCATGTTCCTTTCGCTGACATTTAGGAAGAGGACAAGAGGCTTTTTCAAGGTTACGCAAGCCAGGAAAGGCAGCGGTGTGACTGGAGGGACACGCAGCACTAGTGAACATGCTTTCGTGGGGAGACAGCCACGGTGCTGATGTAATTAGATGCCCATTATCTTTGACATCATATAACCCTTTAGCCCCTGCGTGGCAAGCAGCGTGGTCACACTCGTATTTTAGATTAGACTGCAAAACACACAATAAGCCGAAGTGTTGCAGGCCAGTGAACGGAGACCAAGGAAGGAGCGGGTGGGGCTGGGGAGGAGGCGTGGACGGAATTGGCGACCTGAATGAGGAACTTTAGGGATTTTGGTGAAAAGTTGGGTCAGAGGAAACCCTGGTGAATAATTTTGATAAAACTTTGAAAATGTCAGGCAAGCTAAGGCTCTCTGGTGCTTCTCGTGCGTTTTGGATTTTGTGCAGCTGGGAAACACCTCAGAAGTTTTTCTCCAGTTGTGTCTCCCATCGGTTGGGGCCTGGTGCGTGGGATGAGGAGCCATTTCCGTTTAAAGTAGAGCAAGGGAGAAGGGAGATTAGAATTCGCCCCAGGGGACCGCATTGGAGAGGTTCTCTTTGAAATGCCAAGATGTGCTTTCTGTGGGTTCCTAGGTCCTTAGCGTTTATCGCCCCAACACAGACCCGGGTCCTGGGTGCTTCTCCATTGCCAAGGGCCAACTGGAAAATGTGTGTGGGCCTGTGGGTGGGTGGGGAGAGGGCAGCTTTTACTTCTCTGAAAGGGAATGGGATGCTTTGGCTAGGCACAGGGATATGTGTGGGTGTGCGGTGTGAGTGGTGGCCTCTACTGTAATACCCACAGGCCCCTGGGCTTGGCCAAGCCTGGAACACGTGTTCACCTGGACTTCTTTGTGGGGAAGCCCTAAACTTGAAACTCTCTCTCTCTCTTGTAAAAGATTTTATCCATTTATTTTTAGAGAGAGGGGAAGGGAGGGAGAGAAACATTGATGTGAGAGAGAAACATGGATGGGTTGCCTTCTCGTTGGCACCCCAGCCAGGGAATGAACCTGCAACCCAGGCATGTGCCTTGCA